>JAJPUD010006975.1:104249-117444 GCA_023553655.1 Myrmecobius fasciatus
CTCTCTTATCTCCGTCAATGAATTACCTCCCTTCTCTCTTCCTCCTCCTCCTCTTCTTCTTCTTCTTCTTAGCTTTTCTCAAGACTAAGTATGGACCTTTATATCCATGTTCAGATGCACCTGACCCAGACTGCATTACCCTCTTACCTCTGATCTGCCCAAGTCCCTGAAGTTCTCAGAATGAGGGGGACCCCATCTTCTACCAAGAACATCCATTCTGGAATCCCGCCTCCTTCCATATCTGGAGGGCAGCCATTGCCCAGGCTCCCTGGTAGAGTACCTCCCCATAGTATGGAGGTGATGGGCCAGACGTAGCCCCAGTGTTGGGGTTTGGGGAGGCCGTTTTAGCTTTGAAGGTGCTAATGGGTGCTTCAAGGTGGAGTACAGGTATGTGCTGGAGTCAGCTGGAGCCCAGACTTACAAGAGCCAATTGGTAAATTTTCAAGGTGAGTATTTACACCTTGGAAATATACACTGAAGCTTGTTTTACTGTTTTGTTGTTTCTTAGACTTAAGAAAGTGATAAAAACAATCTTCATAATACACATTAAACTATCCTGCTTGCAATATTTTTTTCCTGCAGAGCCCTGGCAGCCTGAGGAATAGGACTGGTTCAAAGATGAACCCAAGCCCCCTTACCCTTCCAGAGCACCACACTGGTATAGCACTGCCTCCACTTACATGGGATCTTGGGTCCCATCCTTTGACTCCTATCTGGGCTGGAAATAAAGAGTGTGGTACAGCCAAGAGAAGGCTAGCTTTGGAGTCAAGAAGCCCCAGGTTCTAATCCTGCCCCTAGGCTACAGTATGTGAGAGACTGGGCAAGGCACTTCACCCGAGAGGGTCCCCAGGCAGCTCTCCAAGGTGACAAATGAGAAGGGAATTATTGATTGGCTGAGGGAATGTCCACACTTGACATCTGGAAAAGCACTGAAATCAACACAGAATTAAAAAAAAAAGGTTGGGAGGGCAAAGATAATGCTACTTCCTCTACTTAATTTATAGGATGAAAGCTGTTGTTCATATTTATTGCACATGAAGAAATTAAGGGTCAGAGAAGAGAAGTGTCAGAGCTGGAAGGTGCCTTAGAATAGGGGATGTCAGAGCTGGGAGGGAGCTTAGAACAGGGGATGTCAAGACTGAGAGTGAGCTTAGAACAGGGGATGTCAGCTGGAAGGGAGCTTAGAACAGAGGATGTCAAGACTGAGAGTGAGTTTAGAACAGGGGATGTCAGAACTGGGGGGCCTTAGAGTCATAGAACAGATGTTTCTGGAGACATTTTTCCTACTTCTCATTATAATCATCCCTCTAGAGGCTTTTGGGTTCATCTCACACACTGATGTCAAACTATTAACTGGAAAGAACCCAATCTGGGTATCAAGCTCATGTACCTCAGGCTATCATCCAGTACCAGGGGCATCTGGGTAGTTCTTTCAATGGTGAATTTGTACATAATTTGTACATATTCCTTATTCTCCCCCTTCTACTTTCCTATAGAGTCCAGCCTCCTAGCAGTAGGCTCTAGGATTAAGCTGTATCTTCATTTCCACATTTGTAAATCAGTGAAACACACCATCATGTAGTGCATCAAGCGTTGGCATCAGGAAGATGAAAAACCTGGGTTCAAGTCCAGCCTAAGATACATATTGATTGCACACCCTGGGCATGTTACTTAATTTCTCATGGTGCTCGGACACCTTGCTGAGAACCCAACTCCACAGAAGACCCCCTCTACACTGGTGGGTAGAATTCCCTCCCTGTGAATTCTCTAGTGCAGGGAAATCATAGGTCTAGTGGAAAGAATTTCTGTCTCTTCTGCCCTTTCTCACCTCTTGCCATTTCTCTCCATGTACAAATCCATCCATCCATCCATCCATTCATCTCTTCTCTCATCTCTCTCCATCTTTATCCACTTCTCCATCAATCTATACATCCATCCATCCATCCATCCATCTATCCATCATATATCAATTTCTCTTCATTTGTCTCTGTCTTTATTCATCTCTCTATAAATCCATCTATCCCTCTTTTTCTGTCTCTGTTTCTTTCTGTTTCTCTGTCTCGGTCTCATTCAGTCTCTGTGTCTCTGTTTCTGTCTCTCTTGAATTACCTCACTCCCAGTGAGAGGTATCCTTCACTCTGTATTGTCTGGTATATATTCTCCTATACGTATCTCCTCTCTATCCTGTTTTGCTACTAATCTGGATAAATGTTTTTCTTGGCTAAGGGCTGGATGTTATGAACTGGTATTTAATGGAAATTTAGTATTTAAGAGTTCAAGTCTCAGAAATAGAGCTTGGAGTCTTCTCTTCTCCCCAGTAATGAAATTGCGTGCAGAATTTAGCTTGACATGATCGCATCCCCTAATCTAATACTATTTAAGGAAATAGAATGAATTCTAGACCTGTACCCATCTCTCTAAGGAGCCCAGGGTTTTTTGGACTTAACTTCCTTATTTCCCTCCTGGCAGGAATTAAAGTGTCCTTTGGAGAAGGATGGGAGGAGAAGAGACTAGCAATACCCATTCTGCTTACCTTTGAGACACACAATGACACTCCCATGTTACAGCTGGGGGACAGTGAGCCCTCATCACAAGTAGACTTCAGTGTCCATGGGAACTTACAAAATACTCATCTATAAGCTTATCTCTATCTCTATCTCTAGCTTATCTATTATGATCTCTATCTTTTCTTTATCTATTAAGGACTGCAACAAGAAGACAGGTTGTAGTAGGGAAAGCTTTAGATTTTTTATCCAAAGTTATGAATTCTGATCCTGCCTTCTACATTTACTTGTGATATGACCCTCTCCCCCCTATCGAAGCCTCCGTTTTAAAGATAAGAAACTGATTCTCAGAGTGGGACAAGGATTTATCCAAAGAGCTATAATACAAATCTTGGTTGCATTAAGACATAATCCTCTCGATTCATATAAGTAAAGAAGAAGGCAGCCAGGGCTACAAAGCCATGATATTTCACAGTCTGCCGAGGGAATTGAGCAAGTTCAGCCTGAAGACACTCAAGGAGACACAATATATATCATCCGGTCTTTGAAGGGCAGTCATATGGATTGTCCCATTTGGCTTAAAAAGAAAGAATTAGGAACAAAGGGTGGAGATTGAAAACAGTTTAGGTTCAGTGATAAAAAACCAACCCCCTAACATTCAAAAATATCCCCAAGTGGATTGGACTGCCCTAAGAACTGGTGAGTTCCTGCTACTTTAAGTCTTCAACCAAAGATTGTGTAGAGTATGTTATGGAAGGAGTTTTGTTTACATATGGTGGAATTGGATTAGATTTCTGCTGAGCTTCCTTCCCACCTTAAAATTCTTTGATTAAGGAGTCAGGAGATCATTTGTTAGCTTTTTTATTTTGAACAAATCACTTTCTTTCTCTATCTCTTAAATTAAAGGAGTTAAATGAAATGATCTTTAAGGGTTCTTCAAATTCTAAATCTTTTGTGATTCTAAACTTTAAAGCCCACAGGGATAAAGTTGGGACAAAATGTAAATGCATGTGTTTATGTATGTGTATATATACATATATGTATAAATAAATATGTGTATGTGTATATATACATATATGTACTTGCATGTATGTATACATGTGTGTATGTACATATACATGTATATATGTATGTGTGTGTGTATATATATGTGTGTATGTGTATATATATATACACACATACTCTAGGTCAGCTAGGTGGTACAATAGATAGAGCATCAGGATGTAGTCAGGAAGACCTGAATTCAAGTCTGGCTTCAGACTCCTATTAACTACGTATCTCTGGCTAAGTCACTTCAACCTGTTTCCCTCAGTTTTCTCATCTATAAAATGAGGAGGAGAAGGAAATGGCAAACCAGGACCTTGGCCAAGAAAATCCCAAATGGGGTCAACAAAGTTGGACACGACTGAAAAACAACTCAATAACAATAAATTATATTCATAAATATAAAAGAAGTATATATTGCATATGTACATATATAGACACACAGAGAACTGAAATAGAGTTGAGTATGTATGTTTGGAAGTATATGTGTGTGTATAAGAGAGAGACAGAGACAGAGAGAAAGAGAGAGACAGAGATAGAGAGAGAAAGAGAGAGGAGGGGGAGGAGGAGAAGGAGGGAGAGAATCAATCTTTTCCTAAGAAATAAGATCTGAACATAAGCCAAGAAAACGCCGCTGGCCTTGCTGAGTGACCTGACAGGGCTGTACACGTCTGGGGGGGGGGGGCTCACTAAGTGTTGTTGACTGGCTGACTGAGGCCACGAGAAGCCTCGTGCCAGCTGAAATGCACGAGCCTCTCGGCTGATGGCTTTGGGGTCTCGGCCTTGGATGCATTAAGATATATACGATCGGGAAGAGAGGCATCTATCTTGTCCATAAATATTTCCTTAATTTAAATCCAGGTGGGACAAAGCCAGCGACAGCTTCGGAATTGTGGAGCTCCCTTGACTGATGAGGTCCATTACCGATGCTCTCATCCCACTAATAATTATGCCCCGGCACAATTCCATGTCTAATCATCGCAGGAGATGGATCTGCATTTGCTGCAAATGTTGCTGCAACATTCCCCCCCCCCAACCTTTCCCCATCAGGGTGGACTCTTCCTTCAGGCTGAAGCTCCAGAAATTCTCTCCCCACCCCCCAATCCTCTTTCTAATTTTCAGCAGAGGTTATCAGGATTTAGTTATATAGCATCTAAGCATTATAGTGGTTAACTTGGGCTCAGGAAAGCCTGAGTTCAAATCCTTCTTCAGACACTTTGAGGGATGCGATTCTGAGAAAGTTTTTTTTTTCAGTTTCCTCTGGTAAAAAGTGTAGAAAATACCAGTGTCTACCTCCTAGAGTTCTTGTGAGCACAAAGTGACAGAATGTCATTATTTTTGCAAGTCTTAAAGCCTTAACATCAGTGCTACTTATTGTTGAGGGAAGAAGAGCTTTAGGGAGTAGAATACTAGAACTGAGAAAGAACTCAAATATCAGAGCTTGGCAGAACCTTAGAACAGAAAATAGACTATCAGAGAACATGGAGATGTAAAGAATCTTATACATTATCTAGTCAAGACACTTAAATTTAGGAAAAAATGGCAGCCAAAGGGATGCAAAGTCTTGGCCCAAATTACATCAATAACTTTGCCCTCTGCCCTTTGGCAAAATCCATCTTTTTCCAGTGCAGTCCAGTGTGGCAAGAAGTCTGGGAGGGGGAAGTTATTGCTTTTTCAGGCCTCTCCTCTTCTCCTTTCCAGAGAGGAACATGTGGGGGGATGGGGGTCATTTCCCTCATTAATATAGCTCTGGAAGCCCCAAGCTGTATCCAGATGTTCATTGTTCATGGAGCATCCTCCAGCTGTGGATGTGAACTTGATCAGACCCTGTGATCTCTCTTGCCAGAGTTCCTTCAGGAGCTTTCCCTGTAGTGTTCAGCCCCAGTTTTTCTTTTTTTTCTTTGTTGAATAAAACAGACAGACATATCCGGTCACAAGAAATTCCAGTCTGGAGAATTATTTCCCTATTTTGATGGAGAAATCCTTCTCCTTATTCATCCTTGTCTGCCTCTCTGCAGTTCCTGATGAAAACACAAGCCCAGATCCCAAGGCTAAAAATCTGCATGAAGCCTTCTATCTCATGAGAGAAAGTGTGCTACGTTGGGATGAGGATTTGATTGTAGGTCAGGATGTATGGTTTCCAACTCTAAGGGGCTGGGGACTTTGGAGAACTAGCACCTCCTCTTGGGCTTTGGATATCAACTACCATTCTAGAAGTTTTCCGGGTAAGATCTGATGTTCTTACCTTTAGGACGTCTTCCCCAGTTCGAATATCACTCCTCTCTCCAACCGTATCAATTGTCCATGGATTGGGAAACCAAGTCATCTCCACGTGCTAAACTGATAAAAGTTACCAAGTGTTCCAGCAGAATGCCATGGAGTTCCATCACTTGGAAGGCACCTTAGAACACAGGATGTCAGAATTAGAAGGAGCCTTGGACCACAGAGCAAGGAATGTTAGGACTGGAAGAGACTTTAGGACATAGAATGTCAGAGCTGGAAAGGGCATGAGCACACAGAATGTCAGATATGAAAGGACCATTAGAACAAAGAAGGGCAGACCTTTAGAACATAGAACAGAACCACAGAACCTAAAATAGCAGAATAATAGAATGTCAGGATCAGATACAGTCTGAGAACACACATCAGACTTGGGAGGGAATTTTACAACAATGTCAGATCTGGGAGGGGACATGGGACAGTGAGTCAATCGATGAACACTGATTAAGCTCTGGGATACAAAGAAAGGCCTTCACTCAGAGTATGTAAGAACAGGGAAGGATCTTAGAACACAATACAGAATGTCAGAGGCAGGAGGGGGCTTAGACACTATTTGACTCAATTCCCTCTATTAAAAAAATTTCTCAATAGTATTTTATTTTTCCAAATACATGTAAAGATAGTGTTCAGCATTCATTTTTGTAAGACTTTGTGTTCTAAATTATTTTCTCCCTCTCTAACCTGCCCCCTCCCCAAGACAGCAGGAAGTCTGATAGAGCTTAGACATGTACGACCCTTTTGAACATATTTCCATATATATCATATTGTACACGAAAAATCAGACTAAATGGGAAAAACACATAAAAAAGAAAAAGCAAACAAACAAGCAAACGAAAAAGGTGAAAATCCTATGCTTCAATCCATATTCAGTCTCCATAGTTCTCTCTCTAGATGCAGCTGGCATTTTCCATCCCAACTCTTTTGGAGTTCTCTCGGATCACCGAATTGCTGAGAAGAGCCAGGTCTATTGTAGTTGATCATCACATAATCTTGTTGTTGCTGTGTACAGTGTTATCTTGGTTCTGCTCTCTTCGCTCACATCAGTTGATGTAAGTCTTTCCAAGCTTTTCTGAAATCAGCCAACTCATCATTTCTTTTAGAAAAATAATATTTCATCACATTCATATATCATAATTTATTCAACTATTCCTTAATTGAAGGACATGGACTTAATTTACGATTCCCTGCCACGACAAAAAGACCTGCTATAAATAGTTTTTGCACATCTGAGTCCTTTCCCCTCTTTTATGAACTCTTCGAATCCCCTCGTTTTATTGATAAGAAAATAGATACAATGAGGACAAATAATTTATCCCTGGTCATACAGCTAGGAAGAGTTAGACCCATATTGTTAATGTGGGCGACCTAAACGCTCAAATTCATGTTTTTCCCAGGACTCAACTTTCACTCTAGTCATTGAGTATCAGCTTTCATGAACTGTTTGTTCTTCTTCTCCTATCCTGAGGTACCCTTGGGAGACTCTGTGCATGAGCTTAGAGATTTGAGTAGGGTAGGTGGGTGCCTTAATTCAAATATTGGTTCTGATCATGTGACATTTTTCCTCAGTTTCCTAACCTGTAAAATATACAGAATCATCTTTACACTCCTTACCCTACAGGGTTTTGGAGGTAAATTTCTTCTCTATAAAATGAGACCAATGGACCGATCCCAGCAATGACTGATATTTTAGGCTCTCCATTTTAAGGTCCTTGCCAGCCTTGACTCTCTATGTTCTATTTTTTTTATTATTATTTTTCTTTCTATGTTCTAAATATTCTCCTGGATATGATGTATAATGTTCTAAGTTTCCCATCAGCTCTGACATCCTATATTCCAAAGCTCCTTCCAGGAGTCTATCTCTTAGCTATGGAAGTGGTTTGGCTCAATGTATCATCTTCTATAGCTTGGGCTCTGGGCCACGCTGTGGGTACAAGCTCCGGGTTGTAGGGCTCAGGCCAATGGCCCAGTGGGTAGTTCAGAGGGGAGCCACAGTGTGGTAGCGTTCCCTACCACAGTACAGAGCCCAGAGGTTTCCTCTGTGGTAGGAATCCTGGGGTAGAGGAACAACCCCATGAGCACTTCAATGGGGAGTTCTTCCCATGAGACTCAGGATTATAAACCAAGAGGAAGCCCACATTTGGACTTCATTACCTGTACCTGTCTGCTGTACCCATTGCCATCCCCTCCTCCCCAAGAACAATCCTGAGAAACAAAGGCAGCCACTTTGGCCCCAGGCTGGATTTTCTCCCTGAACAACTCACCTGATCTCGTATTGGCTCCAGTCAAGGGAAATCCTATAAAAGGGCTGAGATTGAGCCAATAACTCACTGTGGTACAGGCCAGAAGCTGGGGGTGGGGAGAGGGACTGTGAATCCTTAGGGGAAATGCTCAGATTCAGGGGGGCTCCCAGGGTCAGGAGAATCTCTTTGTTTTTAAGAATCATCAACATAGTTTTTAGGAGGGGAATGATCAGGAAAGCTCTTTGATCTGTTAAAAATGACATAATTGGGGGCAACTAGTTGGTACAATGAATAGAACATCAGCCCTGAAGTCAGGAGGACTTGAGTTCAAATCTGACCTCAGACACTTAACATTTTCTGGCTAGGTGACCCTGGGCAAGTCACTTAACCCCAATTGCCTCAACAAAAAAATGACAAGATCCTTTTATAAAAAATTTAAAAAATAATTATATGCTGACTAAGTGCGTGGAAGCTATCAACCCGTTTCCATCTAATGAGAAACCATTCTAGCCAGTGCTGAGGAGGGGGTTTGATTAGGGGAATAATTGAGTGTGAGAATAAGGAGGTAGAGTTTGTAGGGAATGGAGGCTATCAAATTTGGCCTTTACCCTATAGATGTATGACAGGCTTTCCAAGGGCCAGAGAGAAGGTGAAACTGGGGAAGATTCACATGGTTTTGGGGTCAGTCTGGGCTGGAAGTCAGCTGGCTGGGTCCCATGTCTTCCTGGGGCCTTCTCTGTCTCAGCCCCTGCTGAGTCTGGAAGAGGAGCCCCATCAGAGCAACTCAGAATAATAGCATGTCAAGGGCCAGCTTTTGCTGAGCTCAGCATCTCTGGAGGAGGAGGGAAAGGCACGATGGGAGAAAACAAATGCTCTGTCTTTGGGAGAGTTGGGGGGGCCAGGCGGGGGGGGGGCTATTCCTTGGTCTTCTACTTTTTTGCCTAGCTCTGGACTCCCCATCACAGCTTCCGGTGCCAGAGTGCTTTGAAGTTAAAAACAATCCTCTCCAAAACCCAGTAACATAAAACCAACAAGTATTTTGTATTTAAAGCTCAAAATGGAACATTGAGATGTTCAGAGTTCATAGGCTATATAAGACTTTAAAGACGTTTTATTCTAAATCCCTTTTCTCTTCCCAAGACCCATTTTAGGAATAAAGTGAGCCTCAAAAACTAAGATTAGATAGGGAGTAAATGGCCTGACAAGGATTTGAACTCAGATCTTCTGCCTGTAATTCTAGTGCTCTGACCTGATGGTCACCATGATGCCCACCAGATAGCCTTTTTTCACTTCCTAAGGTTAAACCTGCATCATGGAGAGAGTGGTGTTGCCCAGTATCACTTATGGGCCTACAGACCCCCTCAGATTGTACACAATTGGGCAGCTCAGTATTCTGTTTCTTCCCCCTCTTTCCCCTTCTATTAGTATGAGCACATCTCAAATCCCTTCCATTGTCAAGCCAAGATGGCAGTCTGGTAGAATGGAGACGACTGGGAGCCAAATTACGGCCCTAATATAAACTTCGTATGGGATCCGAGGTCTCAGTGTTCTCTGGGAGCCTCACGAGGCTGTTCATAGATTTTAGTTTGGGAAGGATGTCAGAGGTCAAGTTGTTCACCCTGCCTCATTTTACGAATGAAGGGAGTGACGCTCAATGGGTCGCATCAGTCGCTGAAGGTTGGATAAAACAACAAGATTGTGTGATGATCAATTCTGATGGCCTTGGCTCTTTTCACCTGTGAGGTGATTCAAACCAGTTCCAATGATCTTGTGATGGAGAGAGCCATCCACACCCAGAGAGAGGCTGTGGGGACTGAATGGGGATCACAACATAGGTTTTCATGGTTTTTGGTTGTTCTTTGCTTGCATTTTGTTTTCTTTCTCATTTTGTTTCCTTTTAGATCTGATTTTTCTTGGGCAGCGTGATAATTGTGGAAATAAGTATAGAAGAATTGCACATGTTTGACAGCTATTGGATTACTTACCATCTGGGGGAGCCCGTGGGGGAAAGGAGGAAGAAAATAATTTGGAACACAAGGTTTTGTAAGAGTGAATGCTGAAAACTTTCTTTGCATGTGTTTTGAAAATAAAAAGCTTTATTTAAAAAAAAAAGTGGGCTGGAAGTACTGAAGTCCTTGACTCAAATCCAATCCTCTATTTACTTTTTTGGGCAGTTCTTGATGAGATCAAGAGTGGGAGGGTCTCTGAAGGCTCATCCGTTTTCCTATTTGTCTTTGTAGTGCTTGTGCTTGGTATGGTACCCAGAGTAACTAGGTGGCGCCATAGTGGATAGAGTGCCAACCCAGGAATCAGGAGGACTCCGCTGTCTTGAGTTCAAATCCTACCTCAGATACTTCCTTAGTTGTGTAATCCTGAGCAAGTCAGTTACCCCTGTTTGCCTCAGTTTCCTCATCTGTCAAATAGGCAGGATCTTTGCCAAGAAAATCCCAAACGAAGTCATGAAAAATTGGATATGACTGAAAAATGAGCAGCGACAACAGCATAGTGTCCAGTATATAGGAAGGGTTTAATAAATACTTGCTGATTGAATGACAGGCTAAATGTGTTATTTTTAGCCCCAACCCCTACTCCAGTGCCTGGTGCATGTAGGCATTTAATAAATATATGGGGACCATGATTGATGGATTAAGTGCTAAAGAAATCCTTTCTTCCCTGTTAGTAGTAATGGTATTAGTATTAATATAATAGAAAGGCAATGTTGTGGAATGGATAGAGGAGCTGTCTCGGTCAGAAATTCATTCATTCATTCATTCATTCGACAAACACTAAGTTTCCACTATGTGGCAGCTGCTTTGCTTGTTGCTGGGGGGGGCACAGTCCCAAAATAAGTAATTTCTGCCCTCAAGGGATTATTTTCTTGGAAGAACATACACAGGGGCAGCTAGATGGCGCTATAGTGGATAAAGCACCAGCCCTGAAGTCAGGACAACCTGAGTTCAAATCTGGCCTGAGACACTTAACATTCCCTAGCTGTGTGACCCTGGGCAAGTCACTTAACCTCAATTGCCTCAGCAAAAAGCAAAAAACAAAATAAAAAACAAAACATACACAGAAAATTACACACACACACACACACACACACACACACACACACACACACAGGAATTTCCAGGGAGAAGTTATTTGCAGGACCACAAGAGACTTTTTCAGGAACGCAGAAAAGGAGCTGAGCTTTGAGTCCCAGGATTCTAGCCTTGCCTCTGATGAAGATTTGCTGTGTGACTCTGGGCAAGTGGATTAAGCTCTCTGTGCCTCAGCTATCTGTTAAGACCCGAGGTAACAGTTAGCTGGAAGGGAAGCATTCTGGGAGACTTAAAAAGCTTTACCATTGGCTCATTAATATTTTTACAATTAAAAATCCAAGCGCCACGGAAATTGTATTTTTTTCTCTCCTAAGGAAGATGCAATTTCTGATTTTGTTATGATTATGTCCTTTCCCCCACCCTCTCTGTCCCATAACATTCATTCAAACTCACATACACACACTGACACACATGCACACTCACAGATACTCACATAATACACAGACTGACACACTCACATACATACTCACATTCATAATATACTCATAATATATTCATATATTCACATAGCTGCACACTCATAGGCTCCCACACATATATACTAACACCTGTACAGATGCATATGTGCACATAAACACACTCTTACACACTCACACACATTCTAACACACTCCCATATTCATACACATATGCTAACATTCATATATACTCACACATACACTCCTGTACTCATACACATGCACACACTCATAGTCATAGTCACATTTACACACGCTTGTACATATGGACGTATACACTCACATACGTGTACTCACACAATTCACGCACTCCCATAACATTCAGAAACATTCACATTCATATACATCATTTGAACATGTAATAGATGTACACTCACATGTACACACTCATATATTTGCACACACATTGATACACACACACTGAAAATCAGATACATGCTTGTCCAAGTCAGTAGACACATTCACACATTCTCAAACACACATATACATTTACACACACACACACACACTCACATTCATATACACCCTTATACATGCAACTCATGCAACCTTATACACACACTCACACATTTGCATACACATTCATATATGCACATGCACACATTCACCTTCATATAATTCCTTGTGCATTTAAATACATTCACACACATACATATTCATGCACACACATTCACATACACACTTGTACACATAGACACATAGACATGCTTGCACACCTGCACACACTCACACACATTTACACACATTCATATACACACACTTGTGTTCATATACACACTTGTATGCATATTTACACACTCATACACATTCATACACTCACCATCACATACATACTTGTACACATAGACACACACATTCACACACATTCACATTCATATTAATATTTGTACACATAGACATACACATACTCACATGCTTGTATACATATTTACACACATTCATTCACATACACATACATATGTGTACACACAGACACACATGCACACTTGCACATGCATTTGCACACACACTCCCATATACATTCATATACACACTCATAGTCATGTCAACACTCATACATGTGACACACTCACAAACTTGCATACATATTTACACACTCCTGTACACACAGACACATTCACACCCACTCACATATGCATTCATTCACACAATCATATACACACTTGCACACACATTCTTACACACACACTCACACTAATACTAATCTGCCGATGAAGGCAGAGGGTTACTGTGACAAGAAGACTCTTCCGTCGGAGGATGCGAGTTCAAATCTGAGCCCCAATATTTATTCACCATGTGGTTTTTCACTTTCTGGGCTCAGTTTTCTCATCTGTACCACCGAGTGCTGTCTGAGCTGGTCCCTGACCGCCCCCCCTTCTTTCCCCCTCCCCTTGGTCTGTGTTTCTGTTCTGATTCACACTCTGCCGGGCTATACACAAAGGGGGCCCAGACTTCCTCCTGCTGACCAGGGCTGGAAACCATCCCCGAGTAAAGTCCCCCGTTCCTAGAAGGCCTATTGATTTCTCCCTCACTAAATCCACCCACTGACAGCCCGGTGATTTTCTC
>JAJPUD010006976.1:0-42563 GCA_023553655.1 Myrmecobius fasciatus
AAAAAAAATGCTAAGACTCTTCTCATAGGTGTAACTTGATTTAATGATAAGAGTGTAATTTCTTCTGGTCCTTAGTTTGCTGATTTATAAAAGTAGACCAATTAAAGTCTTCCAAGGTCCTTTCTGACTCTAAAATTTCATAGCTAAGTTTTAAATAAGTAGAGAAGCTCATGAGTTAATTAGAAATCCAGTAGGGAAGTTCAGGGATCAACAAATATCTGATGATGTATGGATTTCTTTAGTGCCAACAGGCTGATGCTGTCAAACTTATGGAAAAAAATTCATTTGACCAAACTAAATTTAAAAAAAAATTAAAAAAAAAAAAACTTTCTCCCCCCCCAATCCTTAGTGTTATCAGATTACTGTCACTTTTCCCTATAATTATAACTGTATATTTATATGAGGGATCCTAGGTATTCTTGACAATATTTCAGCTAATGGACATCCATTTAGGATGGGCAAATCATCCTAAGGTATATAAGTGATGTGAGTTATTAATTTTTATGTCTTCTTTCAGAATTTCCTAATGTAAAGGAATAAACCGAAATCATGGAGGTACTACAGTGTGATGGCTGTGATTTCCGAGCCCCATCCTATGAAGACCTCAAAGCTCATATTCAGGATGTCCATACTGCATTTTTGCAACCAACAGATGTTGCTGAGGACAATATTGAGTCACGCTCTGGATCTGTAAATGCCAGTAATCAGACAGAGGTGGAATTTTCTACTGTAAAGGATGAATTCACAATTGCAGAAGATATATCAGGTAAATTTATGCTTATCTGAATATATGTGATCTACTTTAATTGCTTTGATTTATTTTTAGGCTACAGGCTTGATTCTAATAGGATATCATCTCACGGGGTACTTTCTCTGTGAGGATTAAAATGATTTTCTTTGTTGTCTTATCTCTTGCTATTCCTGTCCATACTACACTACAATACTGTCTAACGAAACGAAACTAGTCATTGTTCTCCAAACACATACCCTAAACTTGTACAACATTTTTTTTTTATTCTTGTATCTGGAATAGTCTTCCCTTGATATCTCTGCCTGTTGAAATTTTACCCATCCTTCAAAGTCTAACTTAAATTCCAGTTTCTCCATGAAGTCTCCATCAGCACCATATATATTCTCCTTCCTCTCAACACATTTTTCCCCTATTCACTTATCTTTTTCAGCCTTTTATTATAGTTATTTGTGTTCATATCTCATTCCTTCTATTAGAGTATAAGGTGATAACAGGGTACATTTTTATGCCTCTCCCTCCACCTTTCTTGGCCAGTGTCTTCCTTGCTCCTAAATGTTTGCTCAGATGAATCAAAATGTCTTCTGACATTTCAGAATGAGTATAAGAAACCTGGAGGCTTATATTTGATAGATAACTAGGACATTTTTTGTAGGAAAAGTCACTATGCCCTAATTTTCATATTTCACCTTCAACTATTAGCAGTGAAAGCTGTTTATAATAATCTGTGCTCAGAGGTCAGCCTTAAGGGCATCATCATTAAACTGTAGGTAACTTTCAGTTTGGAATATGATCTCTACAAATAAAGAACGAGCAGAATGATCCTTTACCAGAGACTTCTGATTGTCTCCTTGTGTTGTTTCCTTTTGGGTTCTCATCAGTGCAGACTATCCAGCTAGAAAGTCCTTAAGAAAGGGCCCAGAAACAGATTGTGTGTCTATTATCCAAGGAATAGAGCAAAATTGGGTGGCACTCATCACTAGGGGCTAGCCCACTAGGTGTGAGGTGCCACAGAAACTCACAGAAAAAACATGTTTTCTAGTTTTTAGAAGGCTGGTGATCTTTATCACTTGAGAGAGTGGCCCTATAAAGAAATCACAGATCTTTTTAGTAGAATTGTAATGGCATTGATTCCATGATGGGATTTCTTATTATTTGGTTTCCTTTTTTTTTCTCCTCTTCCCCTTTCCCCCTTTTGCTTTAGGTCAAAATGCAGCTGTAATGGGGACTGGAAGTTATTATGGACACAGCCCAGGATATTATGGCCAGCACATTTCCCCTCATCCCAAGCCAACAAACAAATTTTTTCAGTGCAAGTTCTGTGTTCGTTACTTCAGGTCAAAAAACCTCCTCATAGAGCACACAAGAAAAGTCCATGGTGCACAAGCTGGTGGAAATTCCCTTGGGCCCTCTGCCACCGGATCCTTAAATTATAACATCATGATGCATGAAGGATTTGGAAAGGTTTTCTCTTGCCAGTTTTGTACCTACAAGTCACCCAGGAGGGCAAGAATCATCAAGCATCAGAAGATGTATCACAAAAATAACCTGAAAGAGACCTCTGCTTCCCCAAGCACACCCCCTTCGCTGACTGACCCTGTGGCTGCATCGGTCCCGGTACAAGACCCCTGCAAAGAACTTCCAGCTGAGGTGGTAGAGCGCAGTATCTTGGAATCCATGGTTAAACCCTTAACCAAGTCAAGGGGCAATTTTTGCTGTGAATGGTGTAGCTATCAGACCCCCCGTCGAGAACGCTGGTGTGACCATATGATGAAGAAGCATCGCAGCATGGTCAAAATACTCTCCACTCTGAGGCAGCAACAAGAAGGAACCAATCTCCCCGATGTTCAGAAGAACTCCCCGAGTCCTGTCCCGAATTCCAGCTACGTGTCCATGAATGCCGCAAGCCGCGAGATGCCCAATGCCAATGTTTCTAGTTTCAGAGGCTCCATGGGCAACTCTCTCATCCGATCCAGTTCTTCTCCAGCTTCTAAATATTCTCCTGTGTCTTATCCTCCCATAAAGCCTAAATCACCTCACAATTCTGGCCTAGTTAACTTGCCTGAGAGATCCCGTTTCGGAATGGCTGACATGACAAATTCTTCCACTGACCTGGAAACTAACAGCATGTTAAATGATTCTAGTTCTGATGAAGAATTAAATGAAATAGACAGTGAGAATGGCTTGAATTCTTTGGATCACCAGACCTCAGGAATGTCTGCCGAACAGCTGATGGGATCCGATGGGAACAAATTGTTGGAAACAAAGGGGATACCTTTTAGAAGATACATGAATAGGTTCCAGTGCCCTTTTTGTCCTTTCCTCACCATGCATCGCCGTAGCATCTCGCGCCATATTGAAAACATCCACTTGTCTGGAAAGACAGCCATCTACAAATGTGATGAATGTCCGTTTACTTGCAAGAGTTCATTAAAACTTGGAGCTCACAAGCAGTGCCACACAGGTACGACATCTGACTGGGATGCTGTGAATTCCCAAGGTGAAAGTATTTCTGCCTCGCTAAATGAAGGCCCGATGGCTTACGAAACCGCAAACATGAACGGTAGGAAGACGGGAGTCATGCTAGAGACTCTGCAGCAGCAGCAGCAGCAGCAGCAGCAGCAGCAACAGCAGCAGCAACAGCATCAGCAATCCCAGCCGCAGCAATCGCAGCCGCAGCAGCAGCAGCCCCCGCTGCCGCAGCCGCAGCAACAGCAACTGCCACAGCCGCCGCCGCCGCCGCCCCCACCCCCTCCGCCCCCTCCGCCCACTCAGTCCCAACCGCAGCACCCGTACAAATGTACCATGTGTAATTATTCCACGACCACATTGAAGGGGCTCCGGGTCCATCAGCAGCACAAACATTCGTTCTGTGACAACTTGCCAAAATACGAGGGGCAACCCTCCAACTTACCGTTGGAAAGTGAGACAGACGGGCACACCTCTTCCAGCAACACTGTGAAGAAAAGTCAGACCTCAATCCTCGGCTTATCCTCCAAAAATAACTTTGTCGCTAAGGTTCCTAGGAAGATTTCTAACGATTTCCCTCTCGATTTATCACCGGTGAAGAAGAGAACGAGAATTGATGAGATAGCAAGCAACCTGCAGAGCAAAATCAACCAAACCAAACAGCAAGAAGACGCGGTGATCAATGTGGAAGACGATGAAGAGGAAGAGGAGGAGAATGAAGTGGAAATTGAAGTAGAATTAGACAGAGAAGAGGAGCCGACTGAGTCGATGCTGGACGTTCCCGCTTCCTTCGCGGCTCAGCAGATTTGGGCGCGAGAGAGTAGCGATCCTCAGAAAGAGTCTAACTTCAGAAATGTGCCACATGATTATAATGCCACGAACGGGGCGGAGATTGAGCTGACTCTCTCGGAAGACGAAGAGGACTATTACTGCTCCTCGGTGAACATGAAAGATCACCAGGGTCCCAACACAGCTCTTCTCAACAACCAGCCCAGTCTCTATGGTGCTGATCACAACAACGAAAGTGCAGAATTCAATGACTCTGGGAGGCTTTACTATTGCAAACACTGTGACTTCAGTAACAAGTCTGCCAGAAGCGTCAGCACCCACTACCAACGGATGCACCCGTACATTAAATTCAGCTTTAGATACATTTTGGATCCCAACGACCACAGTGCGGTGTACAGATGCCTTGAATGCTACATCGACTACACCAATTTTGAAGATCTGCAGCAACATTATGGTGAGCATCATCCTGAAGCAATGAATGTACTCAACTTCGATCATTCGGATTTGATCTATCGATGTCGGTTTTGTTCGTACACGAGCCCGAATGTGAGAAGCCTGATGCCGCATTACCAAAGAATGCATCCAACTGTTAAAATTAACAACGCCATGATATTCTCGAGCTATGTGGTGGAACAGCAAGAGGGACTGAATGCCGAGTCCCAGACCCTGAGGGAGATCCTGAATTCTGCTCCCAAAAATATGGCCACTTCTACGCCGGTGGCTCGTGGGGGTGGCTTGCCAAGTGCATTTAGTAAGAACGCCCCTTCAAAGACTTTCACTACAGAATGTGAAAATCAGAAAGACCCTGCGGTCAACACCGTGGTCGTTTATGACTGCGATGTGTGCTCGTTTGCGAGCCCGAACATGCATTCGGTATTGGTTCATTATCAGAAGAAACACCCAGAAGAGAAGGCTTCCTACTTTAGAATCCAGAAAACCATGCGCGTGGTGTCTGTGGACAGGGGCTCTGCCCTTTCTCAGCTATCCTTTGAGGTGGGTGCTCCAATATCTCCCAAAATGCCCAACATGGCTTCCCCGCCCCCCCCACAACCCCCACCATCAGACCTCAGCACTGAGCTTTACTACTGCAAACACTGCTCCTACAGCAATCGGTCAGTTGTGGGGGTGCTTGTCCATTACCAGAAAAGACATCCAGAAATTAAGGTTACTGCCAAATATATCAGACAGGCCCCTCCTACAGCAGCAATGATGAGAGGGGCTGAGGTGCCCCATGGTGCTCCAAGGCCACCTGTCCCCATGCAGAGATTGAACCGAGGTAGCTCGGACAGAGACGTCCCTCCTGTGGAGAATGAGATGTTTTTTTGCCAGCACTGTGATTATGGGAACCGCACGGTCAAGGGAGTGCTCATTCACTACCAGAAGAAGCACCGGGATTTCAAGGCCAACGCAGACGTCATCCGGCAGCACACGGCCACCATCCGGAGCCTCTGCGACCGTGGCCAGAAGAAGTCTGGAGGCTGTATGCTGGTCCCTTCCTCTGCCTCGGAGCGGGAGAAAGCCAAACTGCGAGCTCTGAAGTGCAGGCAGTGTTCTTACACCTCTCCTTACTTCTATGCACTGAGGAAGCATATCAAGAAAGACCACCCCAGCCTGAAGGCCACGGTCACTTCCATTTTGAGATGGGCATTTTTAGACGGCTTGATAGAAGCCGGCTATCACTGTGAATGGTGTATTTATTCGCACACGGAGCCCAGCGGTTTGCTTCTGCATTACCAAAGGAGGCACCCTGAGCACTACGTTGACTACACATACATGGCCACGAAGCTCTGGGCAGGGCCGGATCCATCCCCTCCTTCCCTGACGATGGCCGCCGAAGCCAAAACGTACAAATGCAGGGACTGTATTTTTGAAGCCTCCTCCATCTGGGACATCACCAATCACTACCAGGCTTTCCACCCGTGGGCCATGAATGGCGACGAGTCCGTCTTGCTGGACATTATCAAGGAGAAAGATGCCGCGGAGAAAATCATCACACCTGAAGACATAGTCAGCCAGGTCAACTGTGAGAATAAGATGATGTCCCCACTTCCGGAGCAAGACGCGGAATGCGCAGAGGACGCGAGGCTTTCCCCAGAAAAAGGCATCCAGCTGACCTCCGCCAACCCTGCCATATCATCCACCCCCTACCAGTGCACGGTGTGTCAGTCTGAGTATAATAACTTGCACGGTCTCCTCACCCACTACGGGAAGAAACACCCAGGGATGAAGGTGAAGGCTGCGGATTTTGCCCAGGACATCGATATCAACCCCGGTGCTGTTTACAAGTGCAGGCACTGCCCGTACATCAATACCCGCATCCACGGAGTCCTCACCCACTACCAGAAGAGACATCCATCCATCAAGGTGACCGCGGAAGACTTTGTGCACGACGTGGAACAGTCTGCCGACATGACCCAGGCCGAAGTGGAGGAGACGAGCAGGATTTTCAAGCAGGGGTATGGTGCTTACAGGTGCAAACTCTGCCCTTACACTCACGGTACCTTGGAGAAGCTCAAGATTCACTACGAGAAGTACCACAACCAGCCCGAGTTCGATGTCTTCGCCCAGTCGCCCCCCAAGGTGGCCGTCACCCTGGAGCCCGAGATGCCCGCTCCCGACATCAGTCCCTCCCAGATCCCCGCTGCCGACGAAGACGTGGCAGAAGTGTCTGTGCCCGCTTCCCATTTCTCCGCCTCCCACCTGGTCTCCCACACCGTGTTCCGGTGCCAGCTTTGCAAATACTTCTGCTCCACGAGGAAGGGGATCGCCCGACACTACCGGATCAAGCACAACAACGTCCGGGCCCAGCCAGAGGGGAAAAACAACCTGTTCAAATGTGCTCTGTGCTCCTATACCAACCCCATCCGCAAGGGCCTGGCCGCCCACTACCAGAAGCGGCACGACATCGACGCTTACTACACCCACTGCCTGGCGGCCTCCAGGACGGTCAGTGACAAGCCCAATAAGGTGATCATCCCCTCCCCTCCCAAGGATGACTCCCCTCAGCTGAGCGAAGAGCTGAGAAGGGCGGTGGAGAAGAAAAAGTGCTCCCTCTGTTCCTTCCAGTCCTTCAGCAAGAAGGGCATCGTGTCCCATTACATGAAGCGTCACCCCGGGGTGTTCCCGAAGAAGCAGCACGCCAGCAAGCTGGGGGGTTACTTCACGGCGGTCTACGCCGACGAGAACGAGAAGCCGGCCCTGCTGGAGGAGGAGCAGTCCGAGTTCGAGAGGCCTGATCTGGAGACCCCCGGAGAGACGCAGGAGATGGAGTGGCTGCCCTTCCGCTGCATCAAGTGCTTCAAGCTGTCCTTCAGCACGGCCGAGCTGCTCTGCATGCACTACACCGACCACCACAGCAAGGACCTCAAGAGAGACTTCGTCATCTTGGGGAACGGCACCCGCTCTCTGGGTTCTGCCTTTCAGTGTAAACACTGTGATAGTAGGCTGCAAAGTATGGCAGAACTGACCTCACACTTGAACAGTCACAATGAGGAATTCCAGAAGCGTGCCAAACGTCAGGAGAGGAGGAAACAGCTTTTGAGCAAGCAGAAATATGCAGATGGTGCTTTTGCAGATTTCAAACAAGAGAGGGTAAGGATATGTTTTGATTTCCCTTCCCCCAGGAGGCTCCTCATTACTAGTGCCCACATGCACTTCTTCATTGGCAGCCAAAACTGCTACAGGCTTACTAGTGACTTAGCATGCCAGGGAGCTCAATAAGTCAATTAAACATTTCAAGCTTGATTATGCCCCCATCTCTGTGCCTCACCCCTCTCTGCGTCCCCATCCCTCTCCCTCAGACTCCTCCCAAGGCTCCCTGGGAGGTTTTTGTTGATTTCTATTTATTTCTTTCTGCCAAGTAACCTCCTTATCTGAAACCTAATTACACACAGCTTTCTATCGTAAGGCAATTGTGGGCTGCCTCTTGATTTCATTAGCACTCCTCAGCCATGTCTTGGTCATCACTTTTCTATACGAGATATGAATTTAACTTCTCGACTGGTAGTTCACCAAGAAGATCACTAATGCTGTAGTTATGCCGTGTCTCAGCCGCACAGTTAGCATTGGTTTGAATCAGATAACTTGGTGGCAGTGAAGATGAAGCTTCTGCGCAGAAATATCCTCCACTCACTTCCATTCAAGTTGGAAAGTATGTTGAATCCAGACACCTTATGTAGTAGGCAGCGGGCCTTGACTCTTATGAATTCAGGAGGTATTCCTTGATGTAAAATGCTAATCTGCTTTAAAAAAAAAAATACAGCAGTAATTACGAGAGTAATTGGCAGAAAATGTGAGAGAGCTCAGAATACTGATGCTACCAATGTATTTTGCCAGCCTTTTGGTCACTTAGAAGAGGTGCCAAAGATCAAGGAGAGGAAAGTTGTGGGATACAAATGTAAGTTCTGCGTGGAAGTGCACCCAACGCTCCGCGCCATCTGCAATCACCTCCGCAAGCACGTCCAGTACGGGAATGTCCCTTCAGTGTCAGCTGCTGTGAAGGTGAGAACTCTTGGAAAGTTCTGGATGAGCATTCTTGTGTGTGAGCGAGTCTAGTTACTTATTAACTGCATTGCTAAGTAAGAGCCTCTTCAAGTTGGAGAATGCAGCCATTCTCGAGGGATGATTGGATTTCATTGTTGAGTTGCACTTCTTCATCCCACAGGTTGCAGAGAAGGAAGGGTTGTTGTTTTTTTTTGTTTTTTTGGTTTTTTTTTTAAATCTTGTGAGTGATTCCATTTTTTTTTTTTTTGCTACTGCCCCCTTCCCACCAGGCAGTTTAGTTCTATGAAGACAAAAAGGTCTGGTTCTTGGAATGGCAGGCTCTGAATCACCTCTTTGCCTGGATCTGATGCATATTGGTATATGCACAATTATTTCCTCTTCCAAGATGTCCAAGCTTTTAGGATGAATAAACCAGAGAACTCATCATCATCACCACCACCATCATCATCATCATCATCACCATCACCATCTTCATCATCATTCCCATTGCTTCCCATCGTGTCCTCTTCTGGCTGAGAGTGCAGTCTTTTTCTTGAAGATTCATCATTATGCTTTCATACCCTTGGCAGCAAGGCTGACTTACAGAGATCTTGAGAATTGGTATATCTGTGATGAAGTCTTCTGTTCACTATTGGCCTTAGGAGCCTTTTGATCTTTGTCTTGATCCTTTTTTCCCCCTCATTCCCAAAGGGTGACTCTACCTCCTTTCCCCTTGCTTCCCCTCCTCCACTTTTTACTGTATTTGCTTTGAATGACCTAATCCTAATTAAGTGCTCCTCGATTTTCTAGTTTTCAAGTAGTTGTCATTCCAGGTTGGGGCACTTAGCTTCGAGGACACTTTGTCATTGCTCTTGAATGTTCATTGAGCAACTGGAAGACTTTGGATTCCTTCCTCAGGATCCGTGCATCTGGTCTTGTTTCTTTTGCAAAGTTGACATCCGTGAAAAGCAGTTTCCTTCTTCTGAAGACTAAGGCCCTTTTTATAAGCAGCCCTGGATGCTTATCTGGAAAGAACAAGTTCTTCCATACTAAGTGCCCTGGCCCTGTTCCACACAGGGAGGTCCACTTTGTAAGACAACAGTTCATCTTTTGGTTTCTTTTCCGAGGATCGCTCCTAAAACTAGTTGGTCAGATAGACTTTCTCTGAAATAGGGGCCATTTTGCAGACTTCAAACTACAAGATCTTTCATGATTCCTCCCTTGGGAAATGATCAGTGGTTATGACGTAGGCAAAAGGATTCCTATCTAGGGAGACCTTTTCTTTGCTCTTTCCATGATGGCACAGATATTCTTGTACATTCATAGCAGTTTCTGAATATTTGCTTTGTTACTGCTTCTTTCTGAGCTCCACTTCAAAGAGTTGTAGGTACACACACTTTTCGAATAAGCTTGAAATGTATGCTAGTTCAGACAGGAACATGTGTAACTTTATTTCTTTTTTTTTAGAGTGGGCAAGAAATGAGGTGAGGGCCTCCTGCTTTCATCGGGCTTATTAATATGCTCCAGAGCACTTTTCTCACACATTTTCAAAGGTAGCGGAAACACATCACGCTGGTTTTCCCAAAGACTCCACAGCCGAAGAGATGGCATTTGGGGCTCCCTTCCAAAGGGAGCTGGAAATGTAGGGAGATAAAGCTGAGGAATTGGGAGAGTGAAGAGGAAGTGAGGAGACCTCACTTATTTTGTGGGTGGGGGCGTGTGCGTGGGGGCGTGCGTGTGGGCGTGTGTGGTTTTGTTTTTTAGCAGGAGGCTGAAGAGTCTTCATACTTATTTGTGGCCGGCTTGAAGGAAGCCAACGGCAGGTTGCTAGACCAGGTGGATGGTGAACACTGCTTAGTAGATGGAATGTTGGAAGATGAAACCCGTCCGGGGGGATACCATTGTAGTCAATGTGACCGAGTCCTGATGTCCATGCAGGGGCTGCGTTCTCACGAAAGGAGCCATTTGGCATTGGCCATGTTTACCCGGGAGGACAAGTACAGCTGCCAGTACTGTTCCTTTGTCTCTGCTTTCAGGCACAAGTAAGTTCTTCTCTTTAAGGGGAGTTAATAATGGCTGGGGGAAGGCTGGAGGCTTTGTAGCATGTGGGAAACGAGGCATTGGGGGAATTCGCCACTTGTACAAACATTCCTTCATCCAGAGATCCAGAAATTATGTGTGAAAGCAAATTTGCATTTGGGGATTTAGGGAAGAAAGGAAAAAGGAAATCGACCTGTGAGTGAGGTAGCTGTATTTTCATCCCCCTAGGAGAACTGCAGAAGTGGGAGCAAGCCACTTCCCTAGCCTGGGTTGATGCATGCAGTGAGGGACTTGGGCCAGATAAATTACGAGGGGCTTCCCAGTTCTGGAAGTTCTCTCTTGGAAGAGTGTCACATGGGATGCCATCCATCACAAATTTGAGCCTTTGACTCCTAGGGTATCAGTGAGTTCCTCTGCTTATGGTGAGATGAAGATCCAGAAAGTGCCCAAGGTCACTGAAAGGAGTCACTGGCAAAGCCTGAGCTAGAACCATGTGTTTTTTATTCCTGGGTCCAAATCCAGCCTTAGACATTTGCTAACCATGCGAACCTGCACAAGTCATTTTACATCTACTTGCCTCAATTTTCCCAGCTGTTAAATGGGGATAATAACAGTACCTGCCTCACAAGGTTGTTTTGAGGATGCAATGAGATAATTTATCTAAATTGCTTAGCATGGGGTCTGGCATGCTTAATAAAGGCTTGTTTCATTTCTTTATGGAGTACATGATTCTTCCTACTCTATCTTGAGGGCAGAGTTCGAGGGTCCCAGGTCATGTTGTGCAGCTGCTAAATTGCTTCCCTCAAGCCGGCAGGGACTTTGGTGGAATGCTCAGCTCGCTCGCCCAGAGAGGGTCAGCGACATGCTCCGCGTCACACAGGCTTCTAAGACTTGAATTCGGCACTTGGGAGTTGCCCTTTTCGTTACTCTTTTCTCCCTGTGGGTATAGAGTGGGCAGGGTCGCCAGGTGTTGCTGCCTCCTAATATTCCTGTGTTGCTCGTAAGAATTATGAATGATGTCTATTCTTATGTCAAGAAGAAGAAATGAAATTATGGACTGTTGTTCAAGGCCCTAAAGTGGCACTGGGCGGGCAGGAGGAACCAGACCTAGACCACCCGGTGCTTGGGAGTCGGGGAGGGAAGCTCCTAACTCCACTAACGGCTTCTAACCGGAGCAAGCTGGTGGTGCAGGGCACCAGCATGAGGGATGGCGAGCAGTTCTATTATAAATAGTAGCCTACTTAAACAGGAAGCAGATCCATTCCCATATCAGCGATTTAGAACGGGGCTAGTTCTGGCACAAATTAGTGCTCTGCCTACCTTATTTATTGGTTAGATTGATTGTTTTCCCTAGACCAGTAATTGTGATGTTGCACTCTGGGTCCTGTATAATGAAATCATTTCTGTATAAAACGTCTCTGAGAAGACTGATGTACAATAAATCTGGTTGTGTTTATCAGGTCATATTCACTGTAATGTGTGGAGGTACAGGAGGAGAGGGCCAAGCTTCTGGATCTCTCATTGTCCTCCCTTAAAGACTTTGGTGTTGTGTCCCCGCATTAGCAGGTCCTGGGCACAGAGGCAGAGGATGGGTAAATGACTTTCAAGTCAGGGACAATGGGAAAGCAAATCCCTCCCTCCCCGCTCCAGTCTCAGTGTTTCTCTCTCAGCCAGTTCCAACCAGAGCATTTCTCAGATTCCCATTCTCCTTTCAAATGTTGATGGACTGACCCACGTACAGAAGTAACTCACACAGGAGATACAAAGTCTGGGCTCTCCTGAAGAGGTTTTCCTTTTGTGTCTCAGGGAAAATAAAAGCAAGGCTCTGCCATGCTACGCTCCTGTTGCCATCTCCCTCACTCTCGTGAAAGTTTCCCTTCTGCCTTTGCTCCCTCCTGAACAGATAAGCCACTGGACATTCCCACCTCCCCCTCACCCCCTTCTCCACTCTATTGTTTGTGAGGGCCACCATTGGAGAGTAACAAGCAGTGGTTGGAACAGCTTGTAAATGGGTCTCCTTGAAAAAGGGTAATGAGAAAATATAGCATGTAATGTTTAGTGGCAGCTGACAATTTTTAATCCTATTATTTCCCTTTTCTGCCTCCTTCACACAAAGCCTGGATCGCCATATGCAAACTCATCACGGACACCATAAACCGTTTCGCTGCAAACTCTGCTCCTTCAAATCCTCCTATAATAGCCGACTGAAAACTCATATACTCAAAGCTCATGCTGGTAAGGTTCTGAAGACAATAGTCCTCACTCCATTTTGCATGCTCGTACTAGGTTCTCAACAAATGCTTGGTGAATTGAATTGTTTGTTGAATTTATTGAGTTTCAAATTTGATGGCCTTTGATTAGTCTTTATTTTAAATATATATATATATGTATATATATATATATATATATATCATTAGTTCCATCATGTTTGCTTTCTTTTTTTTTTAATCCTAAAATAATTTAAAACTCACAAATCACAGAGCCCCAGCTTCTGTCAATCTTACATGGAATGAATTAGGCCAATTTTTAGTCAAGAGAAGAGCTTTTCTTAAATACCCACTTTGCATCTCTAGGGAAAGCAACATGGCATTGCAAAAAAAGAGTATTGGATCCAGAGGCAAAGGACCTACATAGGAGGCCTGGCTTTTGCACTGATTACCTCCGGGACCTTAGAAAAGTGACTGCCTTTCTCTGGTTCTCAGTTTTCCCATCTGTCCATTGAGGAGGTCAGATTACAAGATCTCTAAGATTCCTTCCAGTTCTAAATCTGATGACACTATAAAGGGCTGAGAATTTTCATATACACTGGAGATACTCATCAGTGAAGTTCTAAGAACAAAAGAAAGCCCATTTAGTTAAGAAAAAAAATTTTAAGCCATTCTTATGTTCCTAGATACCGTAATGTGAAACTGACAGGAAAGAACATTTTGTGTCATTGGTAAAAGGGAACAGAGAAGACTGGAGCAGAGAAGGGATCCAGCCAGACAGACAGGGTTCTCTTACTCAGAAAAAGAAAATCATCTGAGTTACTGTGATACAGATTTATGAAAGGTTGAACCGTTCTCTAAACTTTAGCACATTTCCATAAGGCCATATTTCAGACATACCTTCTAAGGTGTGATTTTGAGAATCCATTTCTTCCAAAAGCCTTCAGGTGAGACATTAGACTAAGGAAAAGAGAAAGTAAAAAGGGAAAGATCCAAGGAGGCTTGGAGGAGGTTCCATTTAGTACATCCAGGAGAAATCAGATCTCTTTCACTAAATACCCCCCAAATGGCAAAAGATTTCCTTCCTATTTATCTACAGCCATAACCCCCGAACCCATAGAACTGTGGACCCTGAGAAGGGAGTAGACCTTGTGGCAAGGGGCAGGTCATTTGAGTTTTGGTTTCCTTGCTTGTAGAATGGAGATAATAAAATACTTGCTACCTCACATTGTTATGAAGAAAGTGATAGGTAATTCATAAAATACACATATCTATGTGAAAGGCTGTTATTTTGGGTAGTAATAATATATTACATGGGAAAATGCCTGGAAATGTCCAGTTCTGTACTGATATGATAGAAAAAGTATGGGGTTAGGAACCAGGGAAATAAGTTCTATGTCCAACTATGTAACTTTGGGATAATTCATTTTTATTCCCTGGATTTCAATTTACTGAAAATATTGATAATAATGTTTGTACAAGCTATTCTGTCTTTTGAGGAAAGTGCTTAGTAGATATATATAAATATACATATACATTTGCATATGTATGTGTTATTGTTTAATTGTTCAGTTGTGTCTGACTCTTTGGATAGAAAGCCATAGGCCCAAAGTAATGGAAAGCACACCAGCCTGAGAACCAAGAGAACGGAGTTCTTGCTCCAGTTATATGACCTTAGGGAAGCCGTATCATTCCTTTAGAAGGATTTGGCCAAAGTGGTGATATCTGAGGCTTTTTCCAACAGTGACATTTCTACGTCCACTTCCACTCTACCCTGTTCAGTAACAGCTGCTCTGAAGGCCTTTAGAATGTATTGCTATCATCTTATATGGTGGTAACTGAGGATTCCTGCATGTGGTGAACAAATGGCAGGAGTTCAGACCCCCTCCTTTCCCTTTTTTTCTTGGGGAAGAGGGAAAATAAACTATGAGATTATAATAATTTGTTTTTTACAAAACCTGTAGAATTTAGGATTGGAAAGGCCCACAGGGCCATCTAGTCTAATTCAGTTCCCCATTGAGTTGTCTACTCTGGAACATTCTTGTGAAATGACATTCCTGATCATTCTTCCAGAAAAAAAAAATTACGTGAAATCATCACAAGGCAAGAATAACTGCAAATGCCCTCTTCCCACGGCATCCTTACTCCACACAGAACATCAGATACAGAATGCTAACAGTTCTAAAAAGCCAGGCTATGACTACATCTTTTTTTGCTGGATTTTGACTCAAAGAACCCGGGTTAGAACCCCATCTCTGCTTTTTTACTATCTCAGTGACATTGGTCAAGTCACCTGACTTTGTTCTCCAGATCTCAATTTTCCTCATGTATAAAATAATAGGGTTGGACTAAATGACCTTGAGTATCCTTGTTCTAAGGATCGGGTAGATCCAAAAGATCTAGTTTAAAATTAGGGCACTCATCAATTCTTTTAGCATTATATGAACAACAGACAATAATGGAATCAAAATGATAGAGGGAAAAGGTGTTTGTAAGAGTATGTTTGTGTCGGTGGGTGTTCCTAAATTGAAAATATTTCAGTGAACAAATGAAGAACTGGTCGGCAGAATGGAGAGAGTGCAGGACTTGGGGTCAGGATAGCTAGAGTCATACCCCTGTCTGACTATCTGTGTGATCATGGGAAAGGCACTTCACTTCTCAGAGACAGCATCTGATAGATGAGTCACAATCTCAGATCATTGATAGAAAGCTTTGGGTATCTGTATCCTTGTTAACCCTTTTGTTTACCTACGGGGCACAGCTGTGTTTACCATTTAGCACTCTATCTAAACAGTCAAACAATGGGCATGTTTCATAGCTCCTGAAAACTAGTTCAGATCCCGCAGGATGGCACTCATTTATTAAAAACCCCCGCTGGAAGACTATAAATGAATTCCAGACTGCAAGGTTTAATGCAACCATTGGAACTCAGACTTCTTATAAAACTAGTAGCCAAGAGAGAAACCAGCACCCAACTTGGATCATTGACACTGGAATATAAGCCAGGACTGAAATTCATTCATTGATTTCCATTGCTACCTACTATATCGTGTTGGTCATCAGTAACTATAATATCTCACACTTCTGAAGGATCTCAAGGTTTACAAGGTACTTTTCTCACAAGAAGTCTAAGATATAGAATATATATACATATGTATGTATATATATTTATGTATTAATTACTAAATGGACAAAAACCCTGAGGTTCAATGAAATGTCTGAATAGGATCACATATCAATTATCTTTTTGTTTTGTTTTTTTTTTCATTTTATTAAAGCTTTTTATTTACAGAACATATGCATGGGTAATTTTTCAACATTGACCCTTGCAAAGCTTTGTTACAAATTTTCCCCCCTAGTCCCCACCTCTCCCCTAGATGGCAAGAAATCTACTACATGTTAATTACCACATAGTAATTATCAAAATTGTCTTTTGACTTCATATCCAGGGTGCCTTCTACCACATCAACACTATGGTGCATCACTGATGGACAGGGCCTCTAAAATGGGGATATTCTTTCTGAGGGAGTTTTCTTTCCTTCTTTCAAGCAAGTTGACCTGATTTGTTTTTTCTATGCCATTTCCCCAGCACTCGTTTGTGAGATCAACCAATATTTTCAATGCCCTTACTATTGCAAAATCATATGCTAGATAATTGAGGGCTAAAAAAAAAAGATATCAGGGTTTATATCTTTTTTTAAAATTTTTATTTTATATAGACCCTGACCTCAAGAAGCTTACAAGATTGTTATTGTACCCAAACCACACAAACAAACATATAAAATGAAGAGTATACATGGGAGAAGACAAGCCAAGAGGAGAGAAGCAAAGTAATACAATTTAGGGGTTCAGGGGAAAATCAGAGAAGGCTTCACAAAAGAGTTGTCACTTAAAAGAAGAAAAAAATCATGTGATCATAGATTTATTCCTACAAGGCAACTTAGAGGCCCTGAGCTCCAACCTCCTCATTTTATAGATTTAAAAAAAAAAAAAACGTTGGTTGGGAGAACTGACTTGCTCATGGGGACATGCAACTCTTATAGATGGGAATCTCAGAGATCTTGAGGCAGCTAAGTGGTACGGTGGATAAAGTTCCAGAGTCAGAAAGACTCATCTTCCTGAGTTCAAATCTGGTCTCAGACACTCACTAGCTGTGTGATTCTGGGAAAGTCACTTAACCCTGTCTGCCTCAGTTCCTCATCTGTAAAATGATCTGGTGAAGGAAATGGACAAAAAAAAACCCTGAATTTTCTTTGCCAAAAAAAATCCAAATGGGGTCAAGGAGAATTAGACATGGCTGAAATGACTGAACAACAATAGATTTCTTTCAGATATTGGGAATAGTATGTGTGTGTACATATATATATATACACACATATATATATATGTATATATATTTATTTATATGTAAATGTATTAACGTGGGAGAAGGTAGAATGATTTGGAGCAATGGTCCATTTTGGTTGGAACATAGAATGTGAGAAGGCGTAAGTTAGAACCAGACCATGATGGCCTTGAATGCCAGGTGAAGCTTATATTATATCTCACAGGTAATGGAAAACATCCCAGAATTGTGATGAGACTTGTACATGAGGAAAGTACACTGGCAACTGTATAAAAGAAGGGGATGGTGAGGGAAGAAGAGACTAGAGTCAGGAAGACCATTGAGGAGACTAGAGTAGGACTCAGGGCAAGAAGTAATGAGAACCTGTATAGGAAATAGCACTGGACAAATGAGAGATACATTTTAGAAGGAAAATTGTCAGGAGTTCCAGAATTTGGCAGGTCTTAGAATGGAGAGTATGAACAAAAGAGAAGAGTCGGAAATTAAAGCTGAAAAAGAAGGGTGAAATAAGCTGTTTGATGGCAGGGAATGTCTTTATTTTATTTTTCTATCCCCAGGACCCAGTGCAGTGCTGGCACATAGTAAGTGCTTAATAAATGCTTGCTGCATTAGGTAGTGATTCTGTCAACAAAAATGGAAATAATTTTTTAAAAAGAAATTTAGGCCAGGGATAGGATGCTGAGTTCACTTTTGAATGTGTTGAGTTTCTAAGGCAGCATTTTGGCATCTCTAGGAACCTGTATATCTGCCCTTAAGCTCAGAGCCACTCATTCTCCCACCCATGTAAGTGGCAGTTTATTCAATTGGAGCGCCTTCTGTGGCGAGTTGTTCCCATAGGCAACAGCCTTGTCAAAAGTGCTTTTTTTTTTTTTTTACCCCACTGGGAACCAGTTAAATGATTGAACTTGTTGAAAGAAGTTAAAAAAGAGTTCATGAAGTCTCACATTGACTCCAGGGCACTGAGTTAAATTTGAATGCTCAGAACTGACTTAGGCTGGTGTTTTGTGCTTTTCTGAGGGAAAGAAGTGATACTCCACAGAACCAGGAGCCTGGTTTTTCTTGGATGATAACAAATGAACAAATATTTATTAAGTGCTTTCTGTGTGCCGGGCCCTGTGGATGATAATGGGTTTTACAGAGTTAAAACTTCTGTCTTTGATAATGAATGACTTAAATTAGAGTATTCTCATTTGGGTTTTTTAAAACCTCTGTACTGATCTTATCCGTTGAAGGCATTTAGGGCGGCCCATTTTAGGAAGGGCCCCAGTCAGCTGGAGTGTGTCAGGATGCCCCAAATGGTAAAGACATTGGGAATTTAAGCATGAGATTATACTTTCAAGGTCCCTGAGGATACTGACCCTGGAGAAAAGGATAGTGACCCTGGGAAAGATAGGATCACTGCCCCAAAATAGGATTTTGGTAATAGACTGATTTGGCTTGCTTTAAAGTTTCAGAGAGACAGATTTCAGCCCAGCATCAGGAAAAATTTCCCAACAATTGGAATTGTCCATAAATGGAAGAAACTGGCTTATCAATGGAAACATTTAAGAAGAACCATTTGTAAGGGATATTGTAGACAGAACTCACACTTCTGGCAGGGATTGGCCCAGATGGACTCTGAGTTTCTTTCCATCTCTGAGATGCTCCAATTCTAAGATTTTGAGCCTAGGCAAAATATTTTTTTCTTATCAATTAAACAAAGGTTTGGCAAAGATAAGTAACTTAGACTAGTAATTTTTCTGGTTGTGCTGTTTAAGCCTACTCATCAGTATTCAAAGCACCCATGCAAATGTTGATTTGCATGAAAACTGAAAGATTAACCTAGCAAAACAAGAATGTTGGTATTAATTCTCATTGACACATCATTATGCTGCCCTTTAATTTGGGAAGGCCTGGCAAGAGTTGGCTAGGCCAGTAAACAAGCTGTTGAGTGAATTTTATAATCAAATAAGATAATAGATATAAAATGTTTTGCAAGCTTTAAATAGTATATAAATATTAGTTATTATAAGCTTTAGACACTTACTAGCAATGTAATAAGCCAATCACTTAAACCAGTTTGCCTCAGTTTCTTCATCTGTACAATGAGCTAGAATGACAAACTACTCCAGTATCTTTGCCAAGAAAACCCCAAATGTCTGACTGATACAGATGAACAATCAAAAAGCTAGTAGATGCATAATGGGGAAGATCTGAGTTAAATCTTATAGTAGCTGTTTGACCCTGGTCAGTCTTAATTTCTTATCTGTAAAATAAGGAGAATAATGGTATTTCCCCTCAGAACTAATGTGAGACTCAAATGAGATAAAATGTACTTTATAAACTCCAAGGTACCGTGTAAATATCAGCTATTCTCAGACATCCTTTGGGATTCACCTGACTTAAATGTTTTTCTATGATACCACCTGAGTACTTCTTAGATACAAAGTGTAGCATCTTTTCAACCTTTCCTGGGATCATTTTGATTTTTGCCCTGGTGTGTCAGGGGAGGACTCAATGGTAAGGGATGGGAAAAATGAGTCAAGGCTTAGACTTACTGCAGATGCTGAAGCCATTGACAACTCCTGGATTATTGCCATTAAGAGTGTCATAAACTGATCGACACTGAGATGTCTAGAATTCTCCAAGATGTGGACTGGATGTAGGTTAGAACACAGTAGAAGAACAGGCTGGGCTTATTATATCTGGGTCAGATTCCTTGTCACCAAGGAAAATGCTGTAGATGCTATGGATGAGAATTGATTGATATTGATTACATGGTTCCTCAATTCTCACCCAAATAGGCGGCTACCTGCAGACATGGAGAAGGAGGAAGAGGATTGTGGAAGGGCTTGCTGAGATAAATTTTATATAAAGTCCTGCTCTAACTCCTTATTTTCTCCACCACCACAAGTATAAAATTTCCCTCCTGTTCCCTGAGCATCTCGCTCTTTGTCCTCCAGATCCTTGGTCTGATGGAGTTTGCCCAAGGGGAACTTTTTGGTAGGGGTGGGACGTGGGGTTTCATGCTCAGCCAGAGTGGTCCACAATCCAAGATATCTGACAACCCCACCTCTAAAGTGAACAACTTCGGTAATTCTCGTCTCCTTTTCCTTTCCTTCCTTCCTCATCTCTTCCCTTCCCCTTCTCCCATTTCTTGTCCCTTTCTTCCCACCCATCCAGGTGAACATGCTTACAGATGTTCCTGGTGCTCATTTTCCACCATGACAATCAGCCAGCTGAAAGAACACTCCCTCAAGATCCATGGAAAAGCCCTGACCCTCCCGAGACCACGTCTGGTCAGCCTCCTCTCCTCACATGCCCATCACTCCTCCCAGAAAGCTGCCTCTACTGAAGAAGTAGAAGACTCCAATGGTAAAACGAGCCTCAGTTAACCCCTCGTAAAATATTGTGGGATGGGGCTTACCGGGTGACAATTTTTAGAGGAAGGTCCCAAATGGACAGATCTAGGAAAAAGAGCTTTAAATAGATAACAGGGAAAAGTCATTTAGGGATGGGATATGAAACAAATATTTATGGGAGTTTACTGTGTGATGTGAAAAAAAAGTCAGACTGATACTGTTTTGAGTAGTGTATGTTGAGATATCACATCACATGAACAACTCACTAACAGACCCTTTCTTCCTGATTTTTGGAATACTGTCTATATTGTGGAGCACCTTTTTAGTTCAAGATACGTAGAAAAATTCCAGGAATTCCAACAAGAGAGGTTCTGAGAAATTGAAGAAGTAGAAAAATAAATTTTAGGGAAGAATGTTTAACTTGGCCAATCAGTATCTTAGGGATAATTTAAGATCTTCAGTTATTTGAAGGATATTGAAATATTGACCAATGATTCAATATGGTAAAAAGGAAATAAAGTCTAATTTTTGGAAATGGGATGGATGAGAACTTGTAGGAAGACTCTTTGAGTCACAAAAAAGCATGGAAAACAATGGAAGATAAGTCATTATTGCTTAAAGACATGGTTAGATTGGCCTTTAGACTAAAATACAATGTTCTTTACAACTGACTGCTCCATAAATATGGCATCCTGGACTATGGAATAGAAATTTTTAGCTTTCTACTTCCTATCTGATTTGCCTAGTATAATGGTAGCTAGAGTAAGGAGGAAATGTATATTGTTTTAGGTGCAAAAGTTAGAAAAAAAATTACTTACTGTGTTTTTTTTTAAATTGCAAATGATTCAAACTCTAATGGAACCAATTTGACAGCATTAGCAAATTATTAAATAATCCAAACAATATCAAAATAATCTTTATTCATAAGCACTGTAGGGAGGTAGTTATAAGAGCAGTATTAGAAGTAAATGGAAAGTCTGTTAGAGAGGAATAGTTAACTCCTGTAGTTGAAAGTAGCTTTTATTTGTTGTGATTGAGAAGCCAACAGAGGAGTTATGAAGGTTATTTTTCTTAGCACAATCCTGTAGTACAGTTTAGCTTGTTGCTTGATTTTCCTACCTTGAAGCATTTCCGTTTAACAAAGAATGCTTCATTAGCGTTGTCATTATTTATAATTTGTTGAGTACTGACAGCATACTCAGTGTTGTTCAGGATGCAGGCGGAAACAAGGCCTTGCCCTGGAGGCTTATAATCTTAGGACTCAAGTGGAAACCTGTTAAGAGGAACACCTGAAGGTATGCAAAAATTAAAAAAAAAAATTCTCTTTTCATCAGACTGCAGCTATTTACCAGGGTCATTTATAGCATACAACTGAAAGCACAACTTTTATTTATCCTGAGTGGGATGAGCATCACTATTTACAAAGTTATTATGAAGTGATTCCATCTGTATTGAAAACTGGATGCTATGGAGCCATTTGGAACAAACTGAGGATGATGATGTTCTCTCCAGTTGATCTGTGGAGGAAAGAAAAACCTTGTATTACAAATTTCCTTTAATGCCATTTTTACTTTTTTTTCTCCTTGGTATAAGACACAGATGTAAATAGTGGGGAACTAGTTCAGCTAAATTTTTTTTTTAATAACTGACTTTGGGCCAAGGTTTTGTGATTTCATTAGCTGACTCAGTTTCTTTGTCTCCACAAAGGGATAGTAATAATCATGGCTAACATTAATTTGATGATTTAAGGTTTACAAAGTTTTTTTGTGTTTTGTTGTCTGTATGTGTGTTTTAACACAAATTGCCTTATTTGTTATACAAGAAATCTTAGATAAAATTTATGTGGAAAAAATTCTAGGTCGCAGATTCTGAATGTTGATTTTGGTTCACTCATTTCTACTGACCAGAGGCCTAACCCCACAAGTTTTTCTTTGGAGTGCAATGAAATTTCTTGCAGTCCAGACTGACTTAGGACCTTAGAGTCACCAACAGAAACTGTGAAAATGGGGACATTACTGTTTGTTTGTATCTCTAACAAGACCTGGGTAATATTCAGTGTGACAAAGACCTGCCTTTCTATTGCTAGCCACGAATAGTTTATTGGAAGAGATATAGAACTGATTTTAAAAAGAGAACAAAGAAGTGTACATGAAAAGTGCTATTATGCTCACCGTGAAGGAACATTAAGTAGGGCCCACACAATGTTCAGCCAGTTGAACTCTGCTATTTTTAAGTATATAAATAACTTAAATTGAGGAACTAGAAATCATCTGGTTTAATTTGCTAATGATGGAAAATGGGATCAGAAGGTGAGGGTGAGCAAAGAAACAGCATCAAATTAACTTGAATCCATTTCATGAATGGGTAGCTAGATAGAATTATAATTAAATATCAATAAATGAAATCCTATAGATCCATAACAAAGATTGGATGATGGTGCCTTAAATTGGAGGAATGCAATGAAATTGCAGCAAGATCATTCTGCCAGAGATCTTAGAAGGATGAGAAACTCACCTAGAATAGATCAAGATGGAAAGAAAGGTTTTTAAGGGAGAGAAAACTGTCTTTCTTAAATGGTAGTCTGAAACGTATGCTTTTGTTGGTATTTGCAATACTCAGAAAAATTCGCTAGACTACAGCAACATGGAAATGTTATGGGGTTATTAGACACCATTGATAAGGGTTTCAATAGTGCATATCTTAAGGATGCTAGAATATGAGAACTGGTCCTCTGTATCAGGTCTTCACTGCTATAAGAACATATTCTGGCTGTCTGGTAGTTATGGAGTGGGCTAAATGAATTGGACTAGTAAGCCCTTTCTATCTGTGCTGATAGATTAGAAAACTGATCTGATCTCTCTCCCTATAGCAGACAAAACATGGCCTTAAAAATCTAGCTCCCCACAACGTAATTGATTGTTCCTTCCAAGTTAAAGGGAAATATTCTCGCCAGGCCAATGGGAAAGGGTGAAGAATGCACTCAGGGAGAGAGAGAGAGATTTCACTGATATTGCCTTGCCTTTTCTTTGGGTCAAATGGGGGCTTTGGAGTGCAGGACTATCAATCGGGCACATCTAATCCATGATAAATTTATTTCTCTATTTACCAATTGTTGGGGAAAAGTAACTGCTGTGCAGTAGTGGTTCTGTGTGTAGGATAATGGGAAATGGTGTGTAATTGCTATTCTAAACAATGCATTACAGGGAAACAATAAGATTGTCAACAAAGGAAAGTACTTTGCTATGTTCTGTTTGCTGGTATTCCTCTCCTTGACACAGAAAATGGGAAACTGTTTTGCATCAAGATTTTTCATGTTTTTGCCTTCCTGTATTGGGAAAAACAAAACACACACACACACACACACAAAATAACAAAAAAGAAAGTGGAACATCCATAGTATAGCTACCAGATTCATTTAAGTCTGAGTTTTACCCAATTTTTATGGAGTGGGTTTTATCATTTTAAAAATTAGTTACTTATTTGATAGCAGTTAAGTCATTTTGGAAAATCCATGTTTACCCTCCATCCCAAATTCTCAGAATAAAGAACTAAGTCATTAATTTTAATAGATTCTGCTTAGTTATATACTACATAGAATTATCTGCAGTAGGAAATGTTTTCTGTGGTCATCTTAGTCGGTATAAATTTTGAAAAATCAAATGTAGAAAGTAAGTGCAAAATGAACACGGTGAGCTGGGGATAGCATCTTTGGTTTATACATGGTAGTAATAGAAAAAGAAAGAAAGAAAAGTTTGTATCCATGAGCCCCCCATTCCACCACCCTCCCACCCTCCCACCTTCCCTGTGCTTTGCCTTGAATGCTTCTTCAGGGAAATAGATACTTCTCTGTCCCAATTTTCCCAGTTTTATAATAGAGATCTTAATATATCTACCTCACCTCCCCAAGAGAGATCTTTGATGTTACAGCCTAATGGTTGCATGGAAATTGAAATCTGTTAATGAAAGTTCTTCTTTCATGGTCTCCCCATTAGAGTTTCCACCCCTTGCACAGTTGCTAAGAAAACTCTGGTAACACTCATTAAATAACAGCTTCTCTGGTCAAAAACCTGCAATGATCTCTTATGTCAAATCCCAAATTTTTTGTCTGGCATTCATTGAAAATCCTTCATTTTTTAACAAACATTTATTAAGCACCTACTCTATACATGGCACTGTGCTAGGTACTGGGGATACCATAATGTAAGAGAACAATCGCTGTCCTCAAGAATATTGTAGTTTTTTGTTTTCTGTTTTTTTTTTATATAAAGCTCTTTATTTACAAAACATATGAGTATTTTTTCTCCATTGACCTTTGAAAAACTTTTCTTTTCCCAAGCTTTTCCCCTCCTTCCCCCCACCCCCCACCCCTAGATGACAGGTAATCTAATACATGCTAAATAGGATAAATTATATGACAAATACAATACATGTACACATATTTATACAGTTATCTTACTGCACAAGAAACATCAGATCTAGAAAGAGAAGAAGAAAAAACAACCTAAGAAGGAAAACAAAATGCATGGAAATATTCACAGAAAGCGTTAAAATGCTGTGTTGTGGTTCACACTCTGTTCCCACAGGCCTCTCTCTGGATGTATATGACTATCTTCATCGCTGAACAATAGGAACTGGTTTGAATCACATCATTGTTGAAGAGAACCATGTCCATCAGAATTGATCATTGTATAGTCTTGTTGCTGTGTATAATGTTCTCCTGGTTCTGCTGATGTCACTCAGCATCAGTTCATGCAAGTCTCTCCAGGCCTCTCTAAAATCATCCTGCTGGTTGTTTCTTACAGAGCAATAATATTCCATAACATTCATATACCATAATTTATTCATCCATTCTCCAATTGATGGGCATCCTTTCAATTTCCAGTTTCTTGCCACTACAAAAAGGGCTACCATAAACATTTTTGCACATGTGGGCCCCTTTCCCTCCTTTAAAATCTCTTTGGGATATAGGCCCAGTAGAAACACTGCTGGGTCAAATGGTATGCACAGTTTGATAACCTTTTGAGCATAGTTCCTAATTGCTATCCAGAATGGTTGGATCCGTTCACAATTCCACCAACAATGTATCAGTGTCCCAGTTTTCCCACATCCCCTCCAACAGTTATCATTATCATTTCCTGTCATTTTAGCCAAACTGACAGGTGTGTAGTGGTATCTCAGAGTTGTCTTAATTTGCATTTCTCTGATCAATAGTGATTTGGAGCACCTTTTCATGTGACCAGAAATAGTTTCAATTTCTTCATCTGAAAATTGTCTGTTCATATCTTTTGACCATTTATCCATTGGAGAATGGCTTGAATTCTTATATATTTGAGTCAATTCTCTATATATTTTAGAAATGAGGCCTTTATCAGAACCTTTGGATGTAAAAATATTTTCCCATTTTACTGCTACCCTTCTAATCTTGTCTGCATTCATTTTGTTTGTACAAAAACTTTTTAACTTGATAAAGTCAAACTTATCTATTTTGTGATTAATGATGACCTCTAGTTCTTCTTTGGTCACAAATTCCTTCCCCCTCCACAGGTCTGAGAGGTAAACCATCCTACATTGTTCTAATTTGTTTATAATATCATTCTTTATGCCTAGATCATGAATCCATTTTGACCTTATCTTGGTATATGGTGTTAGGTGTGGGTCAATGCCTAATTTCTTCCATACTAGTTTTCAATTATCCCAGCAGTTTTTGTCAAATAGTGAGTTTTTATCCCAAAAACTGAGGTCTTTGGGTTTATCAAACACTAGATTACTATTGTCATTGAGTATTTTGTCCTGTGAACCTAACCTATTCCACTGATCCACTACTCTATTTCTTATCCAGTAACAAATGGTTTTGGTGACCACTGCTTTATAATATAGTTTTAGATCTGGTACAGCTAGGCCACCCTCATTTGCATTTTTTTTTCATTAGTTCCCTTGAAATTCTTGACCTTTTGTTTTTCCAGATGAATTTTGTTGTTATTTTTTCTAGGTCAGTTAAATAATTTCTTGGGAGTTTGATTGGTATAGCACTAAATAAGTAGATAAGTTTAGGTAGTATTGCCATCTTTATTATATTCGCTCAACCTATCCAAGAGCACTTGATGTTTTTCCAATTGTTTAGATCTGACTTTATTTGTGTGGAGAGTGTTTTGTAGTTTTGCTCATATAGATCCTGACTTTCCCTTGGCAGATATATTCCCAATATACTATCCATAGTTATTTTGAATGGAATTTCTCTTTGTATCTCTTGCTGTTGCATTTTGTTGGTGATGTATAAAAATGCTGATGATTTATGTGGATTTATTTTGTATCCTGCAACTTTGCTAAAGTTGTGGATTAATTCTGTTTTTTAGTTGATTCTCTAGGGTTCTCTAAGTAGACCATCATATCATCTGCAAAGAGTGATAATTTGGTTTCCTCATGACCTACTCTAATTCCTTTAATCTCTTTTTCTTGTCTTATTGCCAAGGCTAGCATTTCTAATACAATATTGAATAGTAATGGTGATATGGGCAACCTTGTTTCACTCCTGATCTTATTGGGAATGGTTCCAGTTTATCACCATTACATATGATTCTAGCTGATGGTTTTAAATAGATGCTACCGACTATTTTAAGGAAAAGTCCATTAATTCCTCTACTCTCTAATGTTTTTAATAGGAATGGATGTTGGATTTTATCAAATGCTTTTTCTGCATCTATTGAGATTATCATATGTTTTTTGTTAATTTGGTTATTAATATAGTCAATTATGTTAATAGTTTTCCTAATATTGAACCATCCCTGCATTCCTGGTAAAAATCCTACTTGGTCATGGTGTATTATTCTGGGAATGATTTTCTGTAATCTCTTTGCTAATATTTTATTTAAGATTTTTGCATCAATATTCATTAAGGAGATTGGTCTATAATTTTCTTTCTCTGTTGTTGTTTTACCTGGTTTAGGTATCAGTACCATGTCTGTATCATAAAAGGAGTTTGGTAGGAGTCCTTCATTCCCTATTTTTTTTAATACTTTATATAATATTGGAGCTAATTGTTCTTTAAATGTTTGGTAGAATTCACATGTAAATCCATCTGGTCCTGGGGATTTTTTCTTAGGGAGTTGATTAATGACTTGTTCTATTTCTTTTTCTAAAATGGGACTATTTAAGTAATTTATTTCCTCTTCTGTTAATCTGGGCAATCTGTATTTTTATAGATATTCCTCCATTTCACTTAGGTTATCAAATTTATTGGCATACAGTTGGGGAAAGTAACTCCTGATTATTGCTCTAATTTCCTCTTCATTGGTGGAAAGTTCTCCCTTTTCATTTTTGAGACTGACAATTTGATTTTCCTCTTTCCTTTTTCTAATTAAATTAACTAGAGGTTTATCTATTTTGTTGGCTTTTTCATAAAACCAACTTTTAGTTTTATTTATTAATTCAATAGTTTGTTTACTTTCAATTTTACTAATCTCTCCTTTTATTTTTAGGATTTCAAGTTTGGTATTTGATTGGGGGTTTTTAATTTGTTCTTTCTCTAACTTTTTTAGTGGCAAGCCCAATTCACTGATTTTCTCTGTCTCTATTTTATGCAAATAAGCATCCAGAGATATAAAATTTCCCCTTATTACCGCTTTGGCTGTATCCCACAAATTTTGGTATGTGGTCTCATTATTGTCATTCTCTTGGATGAAATTAGTAATTGTGTCTGTAATTTGCTGTTTCACCCATTCATTCTTTAGGATAAAATTATTTAGTTTCCAATTGGTTTTTGGTCTATTTTCTCCTGGCCTTATATTGCATGTGATTTTTATTCCATCATGATCTGAAAAAAATACATTTATTATTTCTGCCTTCCTGCATTTGAGTTTGAGGTTTTTGTGTCCTAACACATGGTCAATTTTTGTATAAGTTCCATGGACTGCTGAGAAAAAAGTAAACTCCTTTCTGTCTCCATTTAATTTCCTCCAAAGATCTATCATACCTAACTTTTCTAACATTTTGTTTACCTCCTTAACTTCTTTCTTAATTATTTTGTGGTTTGATTTATCAAGTTCTGAGAGAGGGAGGTTGAAATCTCCCACTATTATAGTTTTGCTGCCTATTTCTTCTTGCATCTCTGAACTTTTCCTCTAGGAATTTCCATGCTATACCACTTGGTGCATATATGTTTAGTATTGATATTGCTTCATTATCTATGGTACACTTTAGGAAGATATAATTTCCTTCTTTGTCTCTTTTAATTAAGTCTATCTTTGCTTTTACTTGGTCTGAGATCAGGATTGCTACCCCTGCTTTTTTTTTGTTCACCTGAAGCATAATAGATTCTGCTCCAGCCTTTTACCTTCACCCTGTATGTATCTCTATGTTTTAGATGTGTTTCTTGTATACAACATATTGTTGGATTCTGGTTTTTAATCCAGTCTGCTATCTGCTTCTGCTTTAAGGGAGAGTTCATTCCATTCACATTCACAGTTAAAATAACTAATTCTGTATTTCCTGCCATCTTATTTACCCTAGCTTATGCTTTTCTCTTTCTTATCCCCTTTCCCTCCTCCCTACTATTTTGCTTTTGATAACCACTTCCCTCAAACAAACCTTCCCCTTTAGAGCCCCACCCACCCCTTTTTTCCCCCTTTCCCTCCTGTTCCCTTATGTCTATTATTCCCTCTGAGCCAAATCTGATGAGATGGAGATTAACCCAATTCTCATTCCCCTCCCTTTTTTCCCCTCAATCATTATAGGTTTTCTTTGCCTCTACATGTGATGTAATTTCCCTTATTTTTCCTCCTTTTCCTCTTCTTCCAGTGTTATCCCTTTTCTACCTCTAATTTCTTTTTCAGTTTATCATATCATAATAATCATAAAATCACAACAATCCTATCATAATAATCATAAAATCACAGTAATCATATCATAATCATAATGTAATAATAGATTCATAAAATCAGCCCTCATTCTATAAGTATCTATAACATAAATATAGTTCTCAAGAGTTTTTTTTTTTCTTGTTACCTTTTTATGTTTCTCTTGTGTTCTGTGTTTGTAGATCAAATTTTTTGTTCAGTTCTGTCTTTTCAGTAGAAATAGATGAAATTCTCCTATATCATTGAATGACCATCTTCTTCCCTGGAAGATAATGCTCATTCTAGCTGGGTAACTTATTCTTGGCTGTAATCCAAGTCCCTTTGCCCTTCAGAATATCTGATTCCAGTCCCTTCAATCCTTCAAAGTAGAAGCTGCTAGGTCCTGTGTGATCCTAATTGTGGCTCCCCGATATTTAAATTGTTTCTTTCTGGCTTCTCGTAATATCTTTTCCTTGGTATGATAGTTCTGGATTTTAGCCATGATATTTCTGGGAGACTTAATGTTTGGGTTTCTTTCAGGAGGTGATTGGTGGATTGTTTCAAGGAGTATTTTGCCTTCTGCGTCTAAAATATCAGGGCAGTTTTCTTTTATGATTTCCTGGAAGATAGGGTGTATGTTCTTTTTTTCATCATGGCTTTCAGGAAGCCCTATAATCCTTAGATTATCTCTCCTAGATCTATTTTCCAGGTCCGTTGTTTTTCCTAGGTGATATTTCATGTTTTTCTCTATCTTTTCATTTTTTTGTTTTTGTTTGACTGATTCTTGAAGTCTTGATGAGTCATTCATTTCCACTTGTTCGATTCTAATTTTTAATATCTTATTTTCTTCAGTTACTGTTTTTAGTTCCTTTTGCAATTGACCAATTACATTTTTTTGTTCATTGCATTCTTTTTCCATTTTTTTCTATTTTATTTTGCAGTGATCTCATTTTGTTTCCCCATGTTTCTTCTAACTCTCTTTTAAGATTTTTTATGCAATCTTCAAAGAAAGCCTTGTGACATGGAGTCCAGTTTATGTCTCTCTTTGGGGCTTTTTCTGGAGTTGCTTTACCTTTAGGGGCCTCAGGATTGGAGGTCTGTTCTTCCCTCTCTCCATAAAAGTTGTCTCAAGTGAGAGCACTTTTTGGTTTTTTATTCATTTTTTTTAAAGGTATGAAATCTGTTTAAGGCAAAGGTGGGACAGCTGCTTTAATTTGCCCTGGGGCAGTTCTGCTGATTGTATTATTTCAGGTACTGGGCAGCTCCACTGATTGAATTATTTCTGGTGCTGATCAGTCCTGTTGATTGATTGATCGCCCTCGGGTACTGTCTAATGGCAGCTATGTCTGATGCTCATCAGGGGTTCAGTGGTTCAAAATCTACCCCCCACAAAAGGCAGACCCTCCAAACCACCTGCCCGCAATCAGGACAGATTGGCCCAAGAGGCCCCCAGAAGTCTCCCAGGTGTATTAAAAGCACAACACTCCCACTCCTGTTCTGACTCCTGTTCCAGCTCCCTGCTCCAGCTCCCTGCCCCGGTCTCCCTGCGCTTCAGTCTGGGTTCAGTAGACCACCCCCCTGCCCAATTAAAACAGACCTGTTTTGAGGTTCTTCCAGAGTATCTTCTTCTAGAATCGTGTTGTTCTCCAGATATTGTGGATTTTTTTGCTTCAAAATCAGTCTGGAGGCTTCATATGTTGTTGGTTTGAGGGAAGGTTAGAGGAGGTTATAGAGACTCCTGTCTGATCTCCGCCACCATGGCTCCACCATATTGTAGTTTATAAATAGGAAGATGTGTTATGTACAAAAATGAATATATAGCAAAATAAAATGGGATTACTGCAAAGGAGAGGTTGCTCAAAGGAGAAATTCAGGGAAAGAGGGATTCGTCGTCAGCTTTAGAAATCCTATTCTGCCAGCTAATGACCTACTCTGTAATATTCTGTTCCTTTGGATGAGTAGTAAAGCCCTTACCTTTTTTCTTACTAGTTCATGACCTTTCCCTTTTCCAAAACAGTCCAAAGATAACTTCTTCCAGGACCCCTTCTAGTTGGTCAATACACAAGCATTTATTAAGCCCTTACTCTATGTCAGAAACTAGCCAATCTCCTATACAATCTCTTAACACTTCCTCTGTAGCATGGAAAATACCACTTGTTGATATGTTAAGTTTTAAAATATTCTTTATGTCATACAAAGCTATTAATGTATCTCCAATTGGATTGCAAACTTCAAGAGGGCAGGAACACTTCTGTGTTTTGCCCATGCATAGAAGTCACATGTAGCAGAGACTTTATTGGAGTCAATCACTATGTTCATTTTAATTCAATTAACAATAAGATTCACAGAGTGCCAGGTATTTTGCTTAGCAGTCTCACTGACAGATTAACAAATTGTCGAGAAAATGGGAGCTTCATTTCTCTAATATTTAGGCAACAGATTGAAAAACATCCCTAAGACTTAGGGATTACTAGAGGAAACTGTTTCTGAAACAATCCTTCCTCAAAATTAAAAACTGGTTTCTTATTTTTTAAAATGGAATCTGAACATGGAGTTTATTTCCTAAATTAAAAGTGCATTTTTTAAATGGTGAGGAGTTGAAAATCTGGAATAGATTAAAACTTTTCATTCTCTAGAACAGGATTTTTTAAACTTTTTCCTTTTTACCCCAAAAAATTACCCTGGTTATATAAGTATACAAATCAAACATTTGCTGATAATAAATCATAAAGAAATTTATTTTAAAACAATTTAATGTATATATATGTACATATATATTATTTTACCATTTATTGGAGACAAAAGCATATTTGCATACTAGTGAGATGGAGGTGCTTGTTTATTTTTACATAAAGAATTAAATATTGGCAAAATAGTTGATACTGTAAGATTTGAGCATTCAAGAGCCTTCTCCTATTGCCAAATTTTTTGTGACCCCCATATTCAGTTATGCAATTCCATATGGGGTTGTGATCCACTAGAAAACCTGATATATAATGGTTTCTTTGGGGTTAGACAGAAGCTGAAGTTATTTCTGCAGTCATCCAGTGGTACTACTGAGACTGTATTAAAAATGTATTTGAATTTACATGAACAAATTTCTAGGGGTGGGGAAAAAATCATGTACTCTTTGTTTTGGTCATTGGTATATACAGTATTTGTTTGTGGTTAAGTCCAAATACAGGAAACCATAGAGGAAAAACCACACATAACAAAATCCTGGATTAAAATTCTCAGATCTACTTCAAGGATATAGGGTACTAGATGCTTTACATATAGTAAAAATTTGCTTATATCCAATGAAAAATGAAGAGAAAGGAATAAGTATATATGTGTGTGTATATATATATATATATATAAACTTGAATATAGTCAATGAAAAAGTAAAAGGAATAAGTATAGGATATATATATATTTGTGTGCATATATATAAATTTGATTTTAGTCAATGAAAAAGTAAAAGGACTAAGTATATAGGATATATATATAATATAGCACTTAACATGTGCTAGGTACTAAGTGCTAAGCTCTTTACAGAGATTATTTGACTTGATCTTAAGGTTTCAAGTCTCTAGGAATATGTTTTTAGAAGTGGTTCTCCATGCTTTCAATGGCAGGGAAGTCTCTCGCTGGTGTTCTTAATCCAGTTTTTAGTAGAGTGCCTTATAAAATACTCCCCTCTATTAAATATATGTGAGAGATATTGGAGTGGCAGTTTGGTAGGGTGGAGAAAGGTTGTCTTATTTTCAGCCTTTGGCACATACTATGATGTCACCTTGTCACCTGAAGCTAGAAATTAACAGAGAAGGTGCTGACCTGCATTGCTGGAGAGAAAGTCCTCACCTGGAAGTACCTTATACTAGTTAAATCACAGGCTCAGGGCCTAGCCCATATGATTAAAAATTATATCATGATCTATCCCCAGCACCTACTACTCTCTTAACATATAAATGATTGTGAGCAGCTTTAAATAAAAATTTTCATGGAGGTGTATGATTAAATCTAACCTTTTTTTCTGAAAGAAAAACTTTCATGAAGAGTTGTGTTGAGTCTAACTCTTAACTTGCAACTCACCTAACCTTGAGTTCAGCAAAACTTGACACTTAAAAATTAAGATCCAAGTTGCCTGCCTTTTGGAGAGAAGCTTCTCAGACCTGTAAATAGGTCAGTCATAAAATTCAACCTTTAAGAAGATCCAATTAGTAGCTAGGCCATCAGCCCTTCCACAGGGCTTCTAGTTGCAATCAGATGTCTCCAGAACAGAAAGAAAGATCATTTCTTTAGAAATAATAACGAATGGAGAGGCTTGAGTGAATTATTGTGCACCACAAAGAGCCACAACATTTATAGCTCAAGGAAAATACAAGGTATAATGTTGGTGTCCGGTTTATAATTTCTGAGAGGTACTGCTAATCTCAAGATTTTCTTGATTAGAGGAAAAATCTGTCTTCCTAACATGAGACCTTCTAGGCTAAAGTGTAATCTAGCACTAACTTCAATAACCAAAACTAAAATAAGTTTGTAAAGATTGCAGTTTCTTAACCTTAGCAGTGTATTATGGCACTGATGAAGGTGGAAGTATTTTTTATGCACTTTAGGAGACTTTAGGAAAAGAAAGGATAATGTTTAGCTCTTGACCCTAGCAATTTCTTCTCTCCCAAAAATGTCACTATTGGGGTATGGCCATGCATAATGGCCATTCGATAAAGTTCTCCCTCCTCCCCCGCCCGGAATCCACCTGCCTAGGATTTCTTTCATTTTGAAGAATTAGCCACAGATAATAGACCAAATGCTAAAGCATTGAGAATGCACTTGATCCATGCCCTGGGAACTCAGTAACTAACCCATCTTTCTCATTCTATTGCCAAGCAAAACATTTGCTCATCACAAATGTGAGCATGCATTACCAACACATTCAGAGGGAATTATAGCCAAAGCAAAAGATTGATTTAATGTTTCACATTCAACGTTTTCAGGCTTTAATGTACATTTTGAAAGTTTCCAGAAGAACCCGATCCCATGTACTGTCTGAAGCTGTTAAAAATTCAGTCAAGAAATCGGCAGACCAAATCAGCAAATGCCCTGATTTCTGACTCTCCCTTCACCTACTTGATGTTGAAAATTAGCCCATCTTTACTAGATCTCAAACTATATTACAAAGCAGTAATCATCAAAACAATCTGGTATTGACTAAGAAACAGAGTGGCTAGGTCAGTGGAATAGATTAGATACATAATTCACAATAATAAATGGCACTCCAAGATCCAGACTTTGGGGACAGAAACTCACTAACAAAAATTTTGGGAAAATTATAAAAGTTTGACAAAAACTAGGTATAAATTAACATCTCAATATATATACCAAGATAAGGTCAAAATTGGGTACATGATTTAGACATAAAAGGTGATATCATAGGCAAATTATGGATGTATGGAAAATTATGCCTCTCAGATCTATAGATAAAGAAAGAATTTATGGCCAAATAAAAGATAAAAAACAATGTAGAATATAAAACAGACAATTTGATTACATTAAAATAAAAATGTTTTATAGAAACAAAACTAAGGTAACCAAAATTAAAAGGAAAGCAGGAACTGGAAGGAATTTTTTACAGCAAGTGTGTCTGATAAAACAGAATTACTTTTCTATATATTTTCCTATGTATTTCTATATATTCAAATATATAGAGAACTGATTAAAATTTATAAGAATGTAAGTCGTTTCCCAATTGAGAAATGGTCAAAGGATAGGAATGGTAGTTTTCAGAAGAATTCAAAGCTATCTACAATCATATAAAAGAATGCTCTAAATCACTATTGATTAAAGAAATGTGAATTGAAATAGCTCTGAAGTACCACTTCACATCTATCAAATTGTCTAATATGACAGAAAGGGAAAATGACAGATGTGGAAAGGGATATAGTCAAATTGGCACAATAATGCACTTTTGATGATTTAACCATTCTGGAGAGCAATGTGTAACTATGTCCAAAGGAGAATAAAACTGTATGCCTTTTGACCCACCAATACCATTATTAATTTGTTTTTTTTCCCCAAAGAGATCAAAGAAAAAGGAAAAAGACCTACACAACACACAAAGCAAAGAATTGAAAATTGACAGGAAACCCATCAATTAGGGAATGGCTGAATAAGTCATGATATATAATTATAATGAAATACTATCATGTTATAAGAAATGACCAGCAGAATGCTTTGAGAAAAAACCTGGGAAGACTTAAATGATGTGAGGTGAAGTGAGCAGAACTAGGAAAAAGACCTAAGATAATGCCAAAGGACTTATGAAAAATGTTATTATCTACCATCAGAGAAAGAACAGGTGGGGTCTGAATGCAGATCAAATCATACTTTTTTTTTAACTTTTTAACTTTTTTGTCATTTCTTTTGCAACATGGCTAAGATGGAAATATGTTTTGCATGAGTTCACATGTATAAGTTATATCAAATTATTTGCCTTATCAAGGAGGAGAGAGGGGAGGGAGGAGAGAATTCGGAACTCAAAAAAAATTGTTTAATGAATGTTAATTTCTTTATATATAATTAAGAAAAATTTTAAATAAAGGGAGATACACACACACACACACACACACACACACACACACACACACAGACTAGAGAACATGTAAAAATGGGAGTGAAAAGAGAGAATCCTGAAGGGTATTCTAGGGATTTTATCGTGACATGATGATGTGTTGTCTGAAGGCAAGAGTAGTTTTAAGCATAACAATGAACAGAATCTAAGCTCAGATATTAGATTGTTGCTTTTAAGTACAGTGTTTACTATAAGTTGTATTTTGAAATTTTATTGATGTTTTTCGTTTTTATACCAGAAATATAGGCAGATTATTCTAAAAATGAACTATTTTGAGGACTTCTGTAAACTGATGAATAAAACAAGTGGAACCCAGAAAATGAATAATTTATACAGTAATAACACTATTAAAAAATAAATCAATCTGGCCCTCCTTGACCACCTGACTTTTCTCCTCAGGTGTTGAAAAAACAAGATATTTTAACAAATATTTTAAAAGGTCACTGTCTTCAAAGTGGCCAAAGGTTCTGAATAGTTCTTACCATATGGTTTATGAACTCTATTAAGGGATTGTCTAGACGGGGATTATAGATGGGTGAGACAGAACAGAAATAAAAAATGAGAGACGTGATAATACTTACCTGAGAATGGATGGTATGGCCAATATAAATACATATATATATGATAACACAAATTGGTGTCTTAAACATTATATGGTTTTTCTATAAGAAAACCAAAACATAAGCAGAAGAGTTTCAGGAGGAAGATCCATCTACAAGGCAGCTTTTAATCTTTTCAAACAAGATGCTTGGGCTTATTCTGTGAGACTCAGTTCTTCTCGGTTTTTGTTCAATCCTCTTCCCTAGTTAAACTAGTAGGGCTTTCACCAAGACATCCCACACCCTTTATGAAGCTTTAAGGAGATGAGATAACCTTAGAAAGAAATGGTTAGGCAGGGATCTGTGTACCAAGAACAATAGAGGGCTGCACTTTTATGGATCAGCAAAGAAGAAAAGGATTTTGCCCAGCTAGACCCCTCAGAAATACTCTGGGGCACAGAGTCCTATAATGTTTCCTATAACCATCCCTCCCTAAGTCATCTTTTATCATTTAATATTGGATCATACTTAATTAGAATTATCCTGATAGTCATTTAAATGGACACTGGAGGTTTCTGAAGGGACACTTTTGAATTTGTAGGAAACTTATTTATTTATACTTCCCATAACCCCTATTCCCTTAAACAACTACAATTGGTGTTTTTGGAAGTCATCCAAGTGATTTATGCAAGGGCTCCTTGCTGTCTCATGCTTAATTTCAAAGTCTAGCATCCAAAAAGGTGATTCCACTAACTAAGCCCTCAAGGTTATACAGAAACTGCTTTTTCACTGAGGGCCTAGAAATTTTCTTTAAAAACAAACAAACAAAAAAAAACCCTCCTCAGTGTTTTTGATGCTTTGAGGAGCTTCAGTTAAATAAATTTGTAGCAGAAAGGGCTTCATTTGAAATAAGTGGATTTTGAAAGTGAGTGATCTTGGATAACTCACTTGCTTACTCTAGACAGTTCTTTATAAAGTGAGGAAGTCACAATGGATAGTCCTTTGAGGCCCTTCCAGCTTTAAATGCTACTATCTTATAATCCATATATTGAGGACTTCCTGGATACAAGATATAAAAGGAAAAAGTACACTCCGTTCTTGGAAGTTAATCTACAATCTTGTTAGGAGACAGGACTCTCGCACATAAAGTAGCAGGGACCAAAACAGATAATAGATAACAAAGGGCTGGATAGTTACATGTGCTTTGTACTGGAGGGACCCAGAGGAGAGGGGATGTGCTGACTATGGGAAGGCTTTATGGAATATAGTGAATTTAAGATAAAATTTATAGGATTTGGATGGACAAAGGAGACAGAATTTCAGGTGAGAAGGCAAGAAGAGGAGAATGAACTTGACATGTGTCTGATAAATGGATTATAAATTCCTACATAGGAAGCGCTAAAAAGGAATCCTAGAACTCAGAGTGCTTTGTAGTAATATTGGAGGGAAAGTTGAGGAAAAGTTGACGCAGCTTCTTAGCTGTGTGATTCTGGGCAAGTCACTTAACCCTGCCTGCCTCAGTTTCCTCATCTGTAAAATGGCAAACCACTTCAGTATCTTTGCCCAAAAAAAAAAATCCAAATAGGGTCACAAAGAATCAAAAATGACTGAACAATAATGACAAAGTTGGAATAACAGGATCAGTTCAGATTTCTGAAGACTCAGGTTCCTGACAAAGAAGCTTAGTTTTTGATATGTTAGGAAATTGGTGGGAGGGGTAAGGTTAATTAAAGAAGTTACTTTTCCTAAGTTTAAATTGCAGAGAGGATTAGAGTTTCAGTTGCTTTGGTAGTTAATCAACTTGAGAAACTTTGAAAATAGGTATTCTTTAATAAAGAAATCATAGATACCATCTAACAGCATGCTCTTGTGGATTATTGCTACCTCAATTTCTAACATTTTCTGGTATCTTCAAGCATCCTTCATCTCAACAATTCACACAAAATAATTTTGAATAGGGGTCTAAATCTTCAAAAAAGAAAAATCATTATTTCTGAAATGATGATCCTAAAATAAAAACCAAATTGACTATGTTTGTATCTCACAAAAAAAATTAATTGTCCATAGTTTGATAGTCATAAATAAATCATTTTGTTTTCATTTAAGCCTCAAACTCCTTGAAAGATGTTTGGAAAACTTAAGTAGTGTGCAAATAGTAAACTGGGAAATATAGCTATATATTAGGTACAGAATCAAAATTTTAAAAGATCTTAATAGGCTGAAGAAGGAGCAGATACTAAGCAGGATAAAACTTCATTACATAAATGTAAAATCTCATACATGACTTCAAAAAATCAACTACACAAATATCAAGTCAGATTTAGAACTGAAAAGAATCAAAAAGATTATCTAATAAAACTTCAACTTACAGCTAAAGAAACTGAGGACCAGAAAAGTTAAATGGCGTCAGATCATAGAAGTAGTTAAGTAGCCCAGTGGGGATGTGTACCCAGTTTCTCAGAATCCAAATCCAGCTGACGTTTCCCTGGTTACTCCTGACCTATTCAGATGAAAAGAACCTGGGACTTTTGGAAGTAAAAAGGCTCATCAAGGCCAATGTGATGGCATAGTAGTCACAAAAACTAATGCAATTTTAGAATGAGCTAAAAGAAATGTTATCCAGGGCTGTGGAGGTGAAAGGTCCATTATACTGTGCTTGCATCAGGCAATATCCAGAGTACTATTTAGTTTTGAGTACCACATTATATTTAATTTAGTAATTATTTATTAAGCTTTACTGTGTTCAGGGAACTATGCTTTTCGCTGGATATGAAAAATAAACACGCACAGAAAGAGTTCCTGGTACAAAGAAATTAATCTTCTACTGGGGGTAGATTTATAGCATATGTGCAAATAAGTATAATATAGGATATTTTGAGGAAGGAGAAAGCATTAACAACCAGGTAGATCAGGATAAGAGTTACAGAGGACTTTACACCTGAGATGAACCTTAAGAATGACGAGGATTCTGAGACATTTCATTCTGTGATTTTTCAGTCATGTCTGACTCATTGTGAGCCCACTTGGCAAAGATAATGGAGTGATTTGCCATTTCCTTCTCCAGTTCATTTTACAGATGAGGGAACTGAGGTAAATGGAGTTAAGTGGCTTTCCCAGGGTCACTCAGCTAGGATTTAAACTCAGGAAGATGAGTCTTCCTGTCTCCAGTCTACCTGCATTTCAAGTGTGGAGTATGATATAGACCAATGTGTAAAGTCAGGAGATTGGGGACAGCTAATGGTAGCCCAGTTGGGTTGAATTTTAAGCAGGATATTTTCAAACTAGAATTTGTCTAGGAGAGGGTGACCAGACTAGTCCTAGAGGTCACACAATTTAAGACAGAGGTGTCAAACCCCCATAGAACCGGAGAGCTACTAAACCATACATAAAGGATCCCTGTAGAGGCTAGTTGACTTAGAAAGCTACATGTTAACATTATCTATGTTTTATTGTATTTTTATTTTTTTTGCTAAGTATTTCTCAATTACATTTTAATCTGGTTTGGGACCCAGTAAATAGTGTTTGACGCTTTTAGTTTGAGTGATGGAAGGACCTCAGAAAATCACTTAGAATTTTTTGCAAATTTCTATCTTCAAAAAGTTGAATATTGTCATTTGGCAAAAGGATTAAACTTGCTTAGTACAGCTCCAGAGGAAACACAACTAAGTCTGATGGGTGGAAGTTTCAGCAGGGAGAGGAGAGTCATTTTTATTTCTAACAATTCAGACTTCCCCAAACTGTCATTAGCTGCCTTGGGAGGTTGTCAATTCTCTATCATTGAAAGTGTAATCAGCAGTAGACAAAATCATCAGGGATATTGTAGGAGAGATCTTGCATTCAGGGGAATGTTAAACTGCTAGACGTCTGTGGTTCCTCCTAAGTTTAAGGCTCTGTGCTGCTTATAAAACTCACAAATATTTCAATATATAGGAACCTAATCCTTTTCCAAATGAGAAAACAAAGTGTGGAATGATGTTATTTATAAAATTTGTTATGCTAAAATCAATTTTTTTAAGGATGCTACCTGTAAAACTAATGAAAATAACTCTAGAACATAAGATAAGTCAGTGATACAGAAGATTTTAAAATAGCTTTTGTGGTTGGGCTTAGACCACAGAGACTGCTGAAACAGCCAGCTCCTAAATAAGGATGAATGGTCTACACACACTATGTCTTTGCTCTGTGTCCAGAGGGGAACGTGAATTACTAAGAGGATCAGAGGGTCAGATAGTTGGATGGAGTTATGAGGCAGTTCTGCCCCAGGGATTTCTGGGAACTGGAGTTTCAGGCATTCCCTCTTATTGTGAAGAGAACAGTCTTTGAGAGAAGGGGGAACCTCGCCTATGTTTCCCTCTACTTTACCCCTAATGCACATATTAAGGCCAAAATATCAAATATGTATGTATATAATGTACGAATATACATACATATGGCTACATTGCCATTCCCCAGTCTGGAATTGGTGAATACTGTAACTTTTAAAAAACTATTTCCTTAGCCAGAAATTGACTGCCTGTAATCTGCCAACTTCTGTGTTGATTTGAAAAGTATTATAATACTAGCAAAATTCTTTGACACCTTTTGACATTTTGCCACCAACCAGAGGATGTTGTGGAAAACTTTTAAACTGTAGCAAGAAAAAGAAAAAAGGAAATTAACTAATTAAAAATAAACCTTTTATTTTTCTTAAAGGTTCAGAATCCAAGAAACAACTAAATTAAGTTCCTTAAACTTTTTCTCTCTGTTGACCTTTTGCCTAGGGTGTTTCAGAGAGGTGCTTGGATCAGGAATCCCCTTTGGGGCAAGTGGTTTTCTATTTTTGTGCTGGATGGAGACATCCCAAACCCTGGCTTCTTCAGGATTTGTCACTCTGAAAGAGTGGTGGATTTCCTTAGTAACTGTGAGGAGCCATCAACATGATGCCAGTGTGAAAGCCAGGAGGCTTAGTTAATGTGGAACATGTAAGCACAAACAGAGCCGTCTGTGTGTTGAATATCTGTGAACGTACCAATGTAAAAAATAAGGTCAATAGAAGGAATGTGGATATACAATTTTTGTTAATCCTGGAGGGGGTGGTGGGTGGGAAATTAGCTGAGAAGTCCATTCAGTGAAATTGGCGGGACTGTCATAAGTAAACGTGTCTATCCTTTCAGAATCACATAATGTTTTAAGGAAAAGCAAACCTTTCATCCTGCAGATTCCATCATCTTAAGCTGTAATCAGTCAACGTACTTAAAAGCAGTGAATTTAAGCACTTCTTAAACTGCAGGAAAGGCTCTCTGCTCTGTGGAAAGAGTTTGCTAGCAGCGTGAAGGGACAGAAAGACTAAAGTCACAGTCTAGGACTAGAAAATATGGATGGACATGGAACAGGATGAAGCATTGTGGGCATGGGGTGAGAATAGAATGAATAAGCCTTGCATTGCCAGGCTGCTCATGCAAATTATTTAACAAGAGTAAATAACTGCACAATTCTCCACTCCTTCCCCAGAGTGAGAGGTAGTCCGGTATCCTGGGTAATTTACCTGCTCTGGTATCAGGAAGCCCAATTATTAATTACATTATCTTGGGGAGGTTATTTAACTTCACAGTGCCCCCAGGTCACTCTCTAAGGCAAGAGTAGGGAACCTTTTTTCTGCCAAGGGCCATTTGGATATTTATAACATCATTGGCAGACCATGCAAAATTATTGACTTGCAGAATCCAAGCAAGTAGAAGGTTGCTGTCCCCAGCTTTCAGCTCATCATCATCACCCACAGTTGCCTTAGCAAATTATTTCGGGAAGGGAGATTTCTCACTAGAAACATTTCCTGTGCACCTTCAATGTAATAATTCTGGACAAAAACAAAGGCATCAGATGGATATGGTATTTTTGTTATTATTACAAACAGTATAATAAGTAATATTTAATAGAGTGGTGGTCTTTAAGTAAAAAGGATCTTGGGATCAAGTTCTGATTCTGACACATATTATTAGCATTATGACCATGGCTAAAGTCACTTAACCTAACCGTCCAGTATTCCAGGCAATTCTGTGACTATCGTTAAATTGTTCTTCTTCAGTGAAGGAAGTTTCTTACACCAATAAAAGGACACATATACTCCTAGCAGCCATCTCACACACACACACACACACACACACACACACACACACACACACACAC
>JAJPUD010006976.1:42573-65665 GCA_023553655.1 Myrmecobius fasciatus
CACACACACACACACACACACACACACACACACACACACACACACACACACCCTATGACTATAATCTGCAGTTAAATTGTTCTTCCTTCGTGAAGGAAATTTTTTACACCAGGGAAAGGATAGATATGCTCCTAGCAGCCATCTCACATACATAAATACAATTAAACCAAATGTGTGATTTTAAGATAAAACCCTAGAATTAAAACTACTTATAATTTGATCAGAAAATATCAATAATATAATTTCAGTCGAATAAAAAAATATAATTCTTTGCAATTTAATCCCTTCCAAAATGACTTGTATACTCATAAAAGCCTTGGTGCCTTTGTTTTTTTTAATATAGTTGTAGTCAGCAGGTATGCTGTTGTTCTTAATCTGCTGACCTTGCTTTGTATCACTTAATGTCTTTCCGTATCTCTCAGTATTCTTAATATTTGTCATTTTACTGCACAATGGCATTACATTATATTAAGTTATTTGGCCATTCTCCTGATCACAAGTCATGTCTCATTGGGCATATAGATTGTTTCACATTTTATGATATTATAAATACACATGATATCAAGTTTAAAGTACCTGCCAATGAATCAACCCTGATTATCTGTACTTTTTTTGTTGTTGGGTTTTTTTTTTCTTGTATCTGCTTCTGTATTATAGATAGAAGTATGTTCAAGCTTTGTAGTTCTGTGAGGTTAGAATTTTGCTTACTTGCAAAATGTGAATTGCTGATTCAAGGTTTATTTTTTTTTAAGCTCATGAGGCTTGTAGAACATCAATTAACTTTTTAAAAATAATATTTTGATGAGTTCAGTGTAAATGAGTCCCAAACACATGTACTTAATTTTCCTCAATAGACACATGGGCTTAAAAATTAAGGAGGAAGCAAATGGGTTGGCAAGATATGGTTTATATTTTACTGAACCCCAGAATATTTGGAAAATAGTCCAAAGCATGTTTTTCCAAACCTTGAGCATTACTGTATTCTCTAAGCTATCCTTCATAAGTACTCTGCATTCTTTAGTTTATTGTCATTGCCTACGTGCTGAGTAAGGCTGAGTACTGCCATGTGGATGTCTCTATGTATATAATCCATTGGTTTTCACAGTCTGAATCCCACTGCAGGAATTGAAAGGACATAAGCCATGTATGATGAGATATTCTCAAGATATTCAACCTAAAGAGAAAGAAGACTTGTGTTTGAAATGTGTAATTTGGGCACCTTAAATCCAACTGAGAAGAGAGAGTTTGTATTTCCTACAGCATAGGATGAAACAGAATTTTTCTTCACAGAATTACAAATCATTGTCAGTAGTATATTACTCTGAAGTTTTGCTTTGTGCTTTTTTTGTTTGTTGGTTTTTTTTTAATAATGTGGATGGATTTGCTCTGAGTAGTCAATACTGTTACATCCAGTACAAATAATGTATGACACTGGTCACTGGACTTCTCTGGACCTCGGTTTCCCTGTCATCATAAGGCAGATGATCAATTAGTTGATCCTCTAAGGTCCTTTCTAGTTCTTTATCTTATGATTTTATTGTAACAGCTGGCCAATATTGTAGGTGGTTTGTGACTACAGAACAGAATACCTGGCCTCCATGGAATTAATCCAGTAGCCGTGGCCTCTCTGACAACATGTATGACTATTATGACCTAATTAATCAAATAGGAAAAGCTAAGTTGGGAACTTTGATCAAGATTCTCCTTTTGTGAAAAACTACTCTTCCTTCTCCAGGCTGAGAATTTGACCCTGTTTCTGTAGTGAGGTATAATTTCACATGTCCATCTGGTAAATAGTATATATCCCTACAGCCAGAGATCACTAAATAAACTGAATTATCAAGGGTCTCTCATGGGAGAGGTGCCCCTGGTGGAAAGAACACTGGATAGAGAGGACCTTGATCTAAATCCTAGCCCTTTCACTCACTACTGCTATTTGTATAACTTTGGAAAAATCATTTAATTTCTTTGGGCCTTACATTTCTTGTTTGTAATACATTAAGTAGGTAGATATGAAATTTGGATTTTTAGATTGGTGAAGCTTTTCTCAGTTCTAATTAGTTTTAGCTGATACAAGAAGGGAACTAACTATACTGGGAAGGACATTAAGTGGTGAAGTGGATACAGTTCTGGACTTGGGATCAAAAAGATTTGAGTTCAAATCATTGATTAACTGAATGACCCTGTGCGATTTCTGTCATGTCTCTTAGCTTTAGTTTCTTCACCTGTAAAATGTGAATAATAATACCTACTTTACAGAAATGTGGGAATCAAATGAAATATGTGTAAAGCAACTTGTAAACCTTTGTGTTCCATAAAATAATAATAATTGTTATTATTAATTGTTGTTATTGTGAGGACCTGAGTTCAGATTTATAGCCTGTGTGACTCTGTACTAGTCACTTTAGCTTTTTGGTCCTCAGTAAAATAAGCTGAAAAAATGAATGGCAGACTCTTTGCAGTATCATTGCCAAGGAAACCCTAAATGGGGTCATGAAGAGTCAGGTATTACTGAAACAGCTGCACAGCAACAATAGCAGCAGATGCTCAGAATCATAAAAGACCAAATGTCTCTCCCTGTCAACATCCTGAAATTCTGCCTCCATGACTGGAGAACCAACCGGTTATCCCTTGGTCCTGCAATCAGTCAGCGTGTTACAGTTATGGAGGTTATGGACTACCAAAGAGATACCCACCTAGGATAAATCGTTCCCCTTGGAGAGGAAGGGTCACTTCCAACTCTAACCCTCTATGACTGACAATCCCAACCCACAAGGAGATGACTTCCATTATTTGAGAGATAACCCTAGCTCATAAATTGTCAGACACTCAACAATACAACTCAGCCTACAGTTCAGTAATTAAAGCAGCATCTGAGTGCTGCAGTAATTTTGAGGAAGAGGAAATCAATCCTATGGACCAGAGTAAACCCAGCAGGATCCATGGTGGAGCTGGTCCTTGATCTGGGTCTTGCAGAACGGGCAGCAACCAAAGAGTCAAAAAGGGTTGGAGAAACTCTCATGATTCAACAGAGTTTGGATATTCAAGGAGAGCAAAAAGTGTGGGCTGGAGCTGAGTGGGAAATAAGGTTGAAGAGGTCAAAGAGGTCAGCAGAGTCCTTTGTTGAGACTAGAAGCAATTCGGAGGTGCAAGAAGACTGGAGAGTCCCGTCTTTCCCCCTTTTACTTGACATCATTCACCTTATTTTATGCTGGAGCTCCAACTCGCTGTTCATCATTCTCATATTGGTTCATAATGTGGCGAAGACATCCTGGGGGAGAATCTCGCTCATTAATGATCTAAAAAGAACCTGAATCAACAGCTCCTTTTTCCATGTTTTATGGTGACAAGTGAAAGACAGCAAAGAATAAAAGTTAGGAACCCACTGGGTTCATCAAGGGTGAGAATTTGGCTCAGTGACAATTTTAGAATAGTTATGCACCTCAGAAAAAAAGTATCTTCTCTGCTTAATCAAATATCTACCTCCCATTCTCTTCCTACCTACATTTATCCTTTATATTTATCTACATGTGTGTATGTGTGTACAGATAGCTGTCTTCTTTGCCCTACTCTTTAAAAATCTTTTCCTCACAATAAGGATACTTCTTTATTCCTGTCCTTCACAGAACCTTGAAGAATGGGCTTTGGGTTGTCATTTTTCCCTTGAAGTCAGTGGGAGCTTTTCCTTGAGAAAAGGCCATAGGAAGAAACCCCAAGGGCAATACCTGCTGTCTGTGAATGACAAATGCCATCCCAGGTTGCTTTAGTCTTCCACCTAAGGCTATGTCCGGATCACATATATAAAGATGCTTTTATGTTAAATGTTTCTTTGTTGGATTTTTTTTTTTTAATATGGTGAAAACATCCACGCGATCTGACGGAACAGCAGGAAGCATTACTTCCTCATCATACAATTCAAAAGAGTCACATGTGAATTATGCATGTGGTATTGTAAGAGTGCTCTTCAATTAACAATAGCAGATGCCACCTAAAGCATCCTTCACAAAATATTAGGAAAGATAACAATAAAGGATACACTTATGGGCTTCGTTCATTCTTGATTTCATCCTTTCCTCCTCACTGTGTCGATCAAGATTTTCTTTTTTAAAGAATAAATATTTCAGATTACAAAAACTTTCAATCCAGAAGGGAAATGTACAGTTATTGTTAATGACTCTGGCAACAAAGGCATTTCTCCATTTCTCAGGAGGATCCAGTGCAATAGGATATTAACCTGGCCATTAGGTCATACTGAATTTCATGAGTGATTTACTCTATAACTACTTTTCTGGATCTCCATCTTCCTATTGGTAAAATTCCTATTCTACCTATGATAGAGTGTAATATTAATGAAGAAATGCTGGTCAGATTTTTCTGTGCTTCAGGTACAGAGTACTAAACATATAAGAATATGTTTAATCAATCAATAAATATCTTTGATAGTGAAAAACTAGCTTTATAGGTAGTATCTGCCCTAAAAATCTCATTGTTTAATATTTATAGTCTGTGACCATTAATGAAGGGATGCTCTGTTGTTTTGTAATTGACTGAGAAAAAAAGAAGTTTGTATCAGAAACCTATTAAGAAAGCCATCACAGGTCTTACCATCCTTTTATTTTTACTTCAAAATTCATACTTGCAACTGAATGAGATAGGATCAAAACTGTCACTGAGATGGCAATCAGAGTTGTGACTCATAGCACCAAAATATAAAGGGTATAAACATTTTCAATAAATATTTTTAAAGACTGAACAATTAAATCCATATAATTAATTAAAAATCATAATGTTACAAATTTGTGAAAATTGTACAATTGTATCAATTAAAACTATGTAGCATTTGTGTTTTCATACCTCTTACTTTTCTTGTAGTTTAGAAACAACTAAAGGCTGGAATGAATGATCAGTTAAAATATGAAGCTTCAGTATATTGTGATGAGGGCTAAATAATTAAGACACAAAGAAGGCATAATTCCTGATCCCCTCCTCCCTTCAGACACATTTAGGATTAGGGTAACTTCAGGTCAACCTGACCACCCTTGTTCTTCAGTGAAGATGAAGGCTTCTTCAGAAACAGCTTTGAGATGTATTGATATCTGCTCTAGAAGGGACTTAATATCACTATCTCTTTTTCCATAGGGTCAGTATTTTGAGATGTCTCCTTTTTAAATAGATTTGTCTTGATTACTTATATTATGTTCACATTATTACGAAGTTAAATTAAGAATGTAGTTTGTATTGCTTTGAACTGTGCAAAATTTTTGATTATATCTGAATAAACCATAGGAATTAAGTTAAAAACTTTTTTATGATGATACTTTTTTTAGTTAGGTCTTCTATTCTCAATTCTGCAAACAAACATGGACCAGATACCTAAAGCATAGTTTTCTTAAATAAAAGTAGATTATTGTTTGCTAGTAAAATTAAAATTAACCAGAATGCTCAGAGAGTAGGATATTCTATCTAATTGACTTTACTGGTTGGCAGAAGGTTGATGAGACAACCTTAGTTTTTGGAAAAAATGTTTCCAAAATTTATTCCTTTAATTGATGTACCAGTACTAGTAAGTACAGTCGCCTGAATATAATTAAATCTTTCTTTGATGATTCAAGACCACACAGTTCCTCAGGGTCATTATTCTGAGCCTGAGGTCTTAATTATAAAGTCTCATACATGTAGACCCCATAGGTGATTGAGCTAAATGGATACTGACCTCAGGATATGACCTGGATGTTAGGTTTTTTAATACATCTTTGCCATTAGCTTGTTTTCTTTGCATTTTCACTCTCTCAGGTTCCACTGCTAGAAATGAAATATGGGGTGGGAGGTTGGGAAAGGGGTGTGAAAATTTGAGAGAGTTTATGTAGTTGACTTCCAGTTAATTGAGGTTTATTAAGGTAACGTGAGCTGGAAACCTGGCCATGGAAATATAAGCCTGGACAAGTATTTGAAGAAAGCCACAAAGGTTCAAAGGAAAGAGGTTTTTGTTTAGAATTTTTCTCTAAGAGACCATAATATATGAACTAAGACCTAGATAATTGGAACTAAGGTGAGACTTAAGGTGAGATCTGATTTGCTTATCTCTCATGTGATTTTAGACAAGTTACAAGTTACTTAACTTTTCTGGGCTTGTTTTCTTATCTGTAAAATGAAGGGGTTGGAACAAGGTGACCTCTGTGGTCCTTTCCAGTTATGAATTTATAATCCTATGTATTTATGATTCTTCTCAGACTAGAGCAAGATACTTTCTCTTCATACTTAATAAAGTTACCCTGGTTTACTAGTGGTCTCTCTATAGTGGTCAATTAAGTATTTTCCTACAACTTAAGGAAGATTATTATTTTCAAACATGTGTTGGCATTTGCTTGGCTATTTCCAGATATACTTCCTGGCAGGAATTTCTTCTGTGAGTTTCCTTCTAGCTTTATCTCATCCTTATATTTTAAAATTAGTCATTTATTTTTCAGTTTAACTCCATGACAACTGATTGAGTCTAGACTTGCTATATATAGTCACCCATCATTTACTTTCTCATTGATCTTTGTCTCAGAATTTGCTGTTTCAGTGCCACAGAAGGGTGGTAGGAATGGAAGGCTAGCAGGTGTTAAAACCATTGGTCTGAAGATGTTCTGTGTATAATTTTCCCCCCTCCAAAAGGAAAACCTCACCAAACCTTAATTGCTTCTAGGTAGTTAGAACTTCTTATAATTCTTATAATAATAATTATATATATATATAATGTATATATTGTTATTATAGTTATAATTCTTATAATACAAAAAAGCCTTGGCAGCTTGATACACTGGAAAGAACATTATCTCCCAAGTGAGCAAACCTGGCTTTTTACCCTGCTTCTGATGCTTACAATCCTTGTTAACTTTAGTCAAGTCACTTAATTCAACATTTCCCTGAGTATGTTTCCTCAGCTTTAAAAGGAAAGGGTTAACTAGATGGCCCTAAAGGTCCCTTCTAGCTCTAAAGCTATGATCTTACTGAATATAGTTATTCTTGAGATTTCATTTTTTATAAGAGCAATTTGATTTGGGATGGATTTCAGAAGAGGAACTGTTCAGAAGTTCTTTGCACAGCACATTGGGAAGCTATCTGCAGTTACTACTTTTTCCTGAATATCAAATTCTCTTCAAGGTTAAGAATATGGGAGGTGAATAACAGTTATCTACATCTCACTAAAGAGATTTCAGTCAAATATCAAATGAATTTAGACTATCCAAATTTTTATTTTATAAAATCAGAGACCTTTGAATCATCTTGATGATTCTTTGCTATTATCTCAAGTATCTTAAAAAAAAAAATACAACAAAACCATGAATCCTCAGAGCTAAGCAAACCCTCCATATATGGTGTCAAAAGTGTCCTTCTTAACGGATCATTCAAACAATCTTAGGGTTTTGGCCATTTGCTTTTGACCTTCCCATTACTATTGTTCTTTCTGTCACTAATTCCTGCTCCTCTATCACACTGAAATATTTAGGTATTTGTTTTTTTTTTTTAACTTCCAAAACCATTTTGTTTAATTTTCCCAGCATTTATAGAATAAAAGTGTGTGTGCCATCCCTAAAGTTTTCCTGGCCATTAAGTAAATTATGTCTCTAGCTGTTTTCTTGTCAGTGTTACTGGGCCTTCTGCAAACTTTCTGTCCAGTTTCTTGAGAAGACAATAATGTAGTGTATTGCTAGCTCATTAAGCTTTTGTCCCATACTCTGGATACTTCTAGCATGTTTTGTGGGTGAAGCAAATGTGAAGGATTTTCTCTTAGTATTTATACCAACATATCCTTACCCCATCAACCTTCCCTTTTCTCAAGAAAAATAAAAATGTATGCATTTATTATGCTAGATCTTTGCCGGTTTTCCACTTTAAAATTCAAAGTTCTACCTCATGCAGTTCATTTTATCCTGTTTTATATTTTTATTAAATGTTGAATTATTTTCTGATCCTCAGTTTTCCCCTCTGGGAATTACTCTAATTAATTCCCTTTCCATTTCTATAAGACTGTAATTGTTTTAGTTCTAATTAATATTTCCTTTTCTTATAATGTAGCCAAGGTGTAGTGGTTGTTTGTTTGTGCTGCATTTTAGGCACCAATATTTCCTCTTGTTAATTCTATATAATTTGATATGTTGCCTCCTGGCTACAAACAAAATTTGCTCTGCTAGAATTCATCATGCTTATTTTTCTCCCTTCCTTGATTCCACATTAAGTTTAAAGTGTCAGTCTCCCAAGTCTGCAAGAAAATGTAGCTCAAATATAATTAAATTGTGGTTGCTGGCACCAAGATGTTTCTCCTACCTTTTCACCTTCACTCACACCCTCTATGCTGAGCTGAAGAAAATTGAGAATTGATCTTTGTGGAGGTCTTGCTTTTATGTATCACTACATGTTAAAGGCGCTGTCCTCTGCAGCTTTCACAATTTACTGTTCAATTTATTCTTCCTGTTTCTGGTGTCCTACTTAATCTCTGGATGGTTAAGCTCTTACATTACTTCTCATTTGCCCTTTTTAGCTTCTTTTTATTTCTCATCCATGACATTGCGATATAGTGGAAAGACTGGTAACTCTAGAATCAGAGAAGGTAGGTTCCAATCCTAACTGCTGTTTGCTGCCTGTGTAATCATTAGGTAGTCACTTAGTCACCTAACTGCTCTAAGCCTCAGTTTGCTCACTTGGGGCTGGAAATAGAGGAGATCCAAGGTCCCTTCCAGCCTGAAATTTAGAGCATGTATAAGTAAACTAAATTCTCACAATAGGGAGAAAATACTGTTTTCATGATTATTCCATCTTTTACCATTTATTGGTATTATACCATACCATGATTATACCATCATTTTACCATTTTACCACTTTTACCATAGTAAAATATTTTCTGCGTCTGCTGTGTTAGGTCCTAGAGTAAGATCAGCCAATCTTTTGGATCATATCCTTTGTTTGAAAAATGATTAAATCTACCAATGACTCCCATCCAGTAGAACCCCTCCTAAAAATAATAATAAAGAAAACAAATGAATTTATGGGATCATCTCTAAAAATGCACACCTCATTCCATATCAGACACTTCTGCCTCCTTCATTCTAAAGTCTGTCAGTCTTTTTCACCTTTAAAATATTATTTTGCCCATTTTTTCCTATAATATATTAATATCAGTCTTACAGTTTCTGCATATAGCCCACTGTGTAAGGCTAAAATGACACCATCTTTTTTCAAGGACCTCCTTTCCCTCCCAAGACAAGATCTTTAGTTCTGGCACCATTATCAGGTCAATTCTGCCATGATTACCAAAAAAAAGTGTGCCTACTTACTTTCCTTTGGCCCCTCTCCCCCTTCCTGTAACTTTCTAAACTATGGTATGACCTCTATTTCATTTTAATTGTTGGCTTCTTTTATTCAAAATAAAGATTCCCTAAAGGCATGCTTTTTCATTCATTCTACCTAAGGGCAGAAGGAGTTAAGTTATTTCAATTCAGCAAATGTTTATGAAGCACCTACTGTGTGCTGGGCTTCTTGGTGCATATTTGGAATGGGAGAGAGGGAGAAGGTAGAGATTTTAAAAACAACAATCACCATAAATCAAAGGATATGCACAAGTTGATTGCCCTTTAGGCTAGGCATAATTCCAAATTGTTCTTCAGAATGGTTAAATCGGTTCACAAACTCTTATCAGCAGTACATTAGTGTCCTAATTTTCCAATATCCCCTCCAACATTTGCCATTTTCTTTTTTTGTCATATTAGCCAATCTGAAAAGAGGGGAGAAGGAGGAAGGATTAGAAAGTGGAACTCAAAACTTTTAAAAATGTTAATAATTGTTTTAACATGTAATTGGGAGGGGAGAATAAAATCTTTAAAAGAAAAACCAAATACTTCTTAGTTTCTATTGTCATGGAGCTTGGGATCTAGTAGTGTTTTAACTACAAACTACCTTTCCTTTCCTTGAAGTTCAAGCTCTTTCTCTAAAACAAGGAAGTTATCTGGAAAGTTCAAAGAAGTATGAACTATGATTTTCTACCTTAGAACTGAACCATTTTTTGTCATCTGTCATGCTGAGCAGGGTAGTAAGAACAACTTACAGGCATCACCTTACTTTTGGTTTCATAAGCCTGTTCCCAGGAAAATCCCACTTGGGACATTCTAGACCTTGAATTTGTTTGACTTGGGTTGTCTTCAGTTTATTTATTGAGGATAATAGATAGACCATTCAACTGAAACATGGTATTTATGCAGCATCCTCTCCAGCTCTCTTTGTCTGCCCTGTGTATTGGTAGAAAAGTCTCCTGTGTGGTCTTTTTTACTGTCACACTTTCTGGTCTTTTCTTCTTTCACAAATCTTACTTGGTTTCTGTCAAAGCCCTGTGTAATTTATATTCCTTTTGCTTAATATAGTTTTCTCCCTGTCTACCTATCTGCTTATTTTAGCGTTTCCTTTCTCATTGCTGACTGTAGTATAGACTTCCTTTCCTCTCATGGCTCTTCTGTCTAATAATTTAACCTCTTCTACAACTATCTATCCCCTCAGCCAATACATTAACTTCAATGTTGACTGCTCACTTGCTGCATAGCTCACTAGAATAGAGTGCAGCTTTTCTCTCTCAGTGTTTTATTTTTTCCTTCATTCTTCAATCTTGAATCAAGGGGGCTATTTTCTGCTCTGGGCCAGGACTATCTACCTGGGCTTGCAAGTGGTCCAAATTCCTTCACTTCTGGTTACCTCAGCGACTGAAAAAGATGTGGAAATACCATTTATGTGGTCATAGTTTACAATGGTGATAGGGAATTTTGAGGGTCTTTTTTAATTTATGTGATATATTTCCGTTAGCACTAGTGACCTTTCTGAACTGGTCATGAGAAGACCTTCAGTGTTCTAGGAGACTTAAGCAAACTAGTGTAATGTATCTTACCTAGTAGAGTTTTTGCTTTTTTAAATAATCCACAACCCACCTCCCATCCCATGTACATCCTTGTTGTTTTTGTGAATAAAGTGCCAAAATTTTACATAATTCACATTTCCAGGGAAGAAAATGTCCAGAGGAGAAAAATAAAGATCCCAAAGAGCTGTTTGCTGGGCAAGGTTATATACATGGATCATAAATTGTGTGATGTGTAGATTTCTGTATATTAACCTACCAATCTGAGTTTAAGGAGTGAAATTTACAATCTATCACTATTTCTTTGGAAAATTGACAATCTTCACTTTTTTTTTTAATGTCCACCCAGCAATTTTTTTTATTTTTCCCTATCTCAAAAGGTTTCATATAGTATGTGAATGCCAGAGTTAAAAAAGAGAGCTTGTTTTACAAGACAGCTGAAATAATATGTAATAGACCTTGAGGAGAAGGAAAAAAAAAAATGTGTTTAGAGTAAAAAAGTAGACTAGATTTCACTTCTCTGAAAGAGTCTGGTTAAGTGATTAGTAACTCTTCTATCAGGGTACAAGACACAGCCTTGACAGCTGAGTCAAAAAGAAATGATTAATCTGTCTGACCTAGCCTCTGAATCTTAACCAAGATTTTTCTTTATGGTTTTACATAAATTAGGCAGAGATTAAAAGTGTTAGTTGTCTAATTCCTGAGAAGCCAACCAAGATCCAGACTGATTTTTCAGAGCAGGGGATAACATATAATTGACTTGCTGTGGCCTCCAGGGTGACAAAAAGGAGAGAAAACTACAGGTGACGTCGGAGAGAGGATAATTTGAAGGTGTTTTCTGGATGCTGTCAACATTTGTTTTTATGGTTATTGATTAAAAAAAACAAAACAAAACAAAAAAAAAAACCTTAAGGTAGCCAAGATCTGAGACACAGCTTGGTGATGAGAAAAGACATGCTAAGTTTTCTTTGTTATACTATTTCCATGCTCCAATGACCAGAGAGCAGCCTGGGATTCTTCCAGCAGAATAGTGTCTTTGGAGATAGTGACATGTCAGTATTTAACTGGCTCCTCTAGTCTGTGTTAACACAAGGAGAAGAGAGGTAGTGTGTTTTGTATTTTGTATTTTGGTGTGTGAAGCAAAAACCAGTCTTGAGGGCTTAAGTAGAAAACATCTTGAACAATCCCAGAAATGGTAAACAAACCTACCATAGAAGGAATGAATGAGGAGTGAACAATTGTGGTATTGTGATCCTAACTGGGTTCATCAGGCAAGGATGGAGGAACAAAGAAAAAGAGATAAAAGAAGCCGGTAAAATGAATTCACTTGTGTCATTCCTTTTTTCCTTTGTCTTCAGTATACACCTGGTAATGAACCCATGGAGGCTGAGAGTTATTGTTCAAGTTTTCTTTTGTTTTATTTTTATGTGGCAGGTTTGTTTACAATTTCCAAAGGGGTTTTTCTCAGCCCTGAGAAAGGGAGGGGGAGGGTTGAAAGAGGGGGGGGAAGGATTTTTAATATTTTGAAGACAGAAGGTATCCCCACATTGAGGAGGCCCCTAAGCTTTTGTTTTTCTCTTCTAATAGGTTGCCAGGATGGATAGCCTTAGTTTCATCAAGTATGGGTGTTACAGAATTCCTGCATGTCCTGCCTCAGGGAATCATGCTTTGGAAAATTAAGTGTCCATCAAATCAGGAGGAGGGTTGTACAATTTCTACTCCCTTTTTCCTTTTTTTTTCTTTCTTTCTTTTTCTTTTTTCTTTTTTTTTTTTTCTTTCACTCCCTTTTTTTTTTCTTGATGAAAGCCTTAAAAAAAGAGCTCTTTGTCTTCTCTTTCAGGGAATGTTCCACTGAAATTCATCTGTGCCATATTCATTTATGTCATTCATTGACAGCTTTAGATTATATAGGACAATGTTGATGAATTCTTAACCTCTGTATTCAAAACAATAGTATGTTGGGAAATGTTTGAGACTCCTTTGAAAATGTTTTCCTTCAAGATGTGCTGAGATCCATGCACATCACTCCAGCCCAACCCCCCTCCCATATCAGCTTCTTCCATAACGCCACTTTCCTGGTGTTAAAGCACCTTCAGATTTCAGATTTGTGCCTGTCATGGCTGTTTTACTCAGAGAAACGAACTTTTCAAATACCTTTCAAGGGAACTTGTTTGGAATTTCATTTTAATGGGATTTATGAATAAATCTCCATTTTAATGCTGAGTAAGCTTTAAACACCTACTCTAGGAGACGACAATTGGATTTTTATATTTTAAAATTTAAATCACTTGGCTGCAAGAGTATAGAGCATTTTTTAAAATATATATTGGTGAATGTCATCTGCTTAAGCATTCCTGCTAAGAGCTGACTTTCTTTGGGTGGCTCTGCTGATTCTGTACTGCAAAGGGGGAGAGATTGCATCATCTGCTTTTCCTTTTGGAGGTCTCTGTGTACAATATGCGGGTTTATTTATCTCACCTACAGGAGCCAGTAGTCTACATTAGCCTGTTGCCTTACTGCAGCTTCCTTTAGAAAACAGTTTACTTTCTTCCTTCACTTTGAAAACTTTAACCTCAGAATTTTATTTTTGAAAAACCAATGAGCCCTCAAAGTCAGATTAAGAGGCAACAATTTCCTCCATGACATTTCTGGTGTTGAATATAAAGTAGACGAAAGACTCTAGAGTTAATAAAAGTTATCTCCTTTTAAAAAAAAATGAAAATAAAAAGGAACATCTAAAACTGATGTCAAGGAGTTTTTGAGCAGCAAGACCCCTAAATCCTGGTCTAATTTTCCCCTCTGTCTCTCCACAGACTCTTCCTATTCAGAACCTCCAGATGTTCAGCAGCAGTTGAACCACTATCAGTCAGCTGCCCTGGCGAGGAACAATAACAGTGTCAGCCCTGTACCTCTTTCTGGGGCCACTGCCGGAGCTGAACAGAAAACTGAAGCCATTCTTAACTGTGAATTTTGTGAATTCTCCTCTGGTTATATTCAGAGCATTAGGCGTCATTACCGTGACAAGCATGGAGGGAAGAAGCTCTTCAAGTGCAAAGATTGCTCCTTTTATACAGGCTTTAAGTAAGTGATGGGAAGCACAGATTTCTAAAACAAAGCTCCTGCCTTTCTCTTCTGGGGCTTTTTTCTTTGAGTCCAAAAGGCATATTCCTCCTATACCTGAAACTTAGTAGAGGGAAAACCTTGGCAACAGAAGATGGTAATTATATTTCGTCTTAAGGTGCAGAAGCTAGTTTTAAGAAGAATAACTCAAGTGAATGCTTTGGGTTGGAGGGCAGAGAAAAAAAGATTGTATTACAATCATTGAATTTAAAACTGCAGATGCTTTAGCCTAGGGACAATAAGCTGGAAATTGATGTGGGTTTATCGGAAAGAAAAAAGTTGTTGGTTTGGGTGTGTTTTGTGGGGTATTTTTTTTTTTTTTTTTTTTGCAAAAAGGGAAATCTCTGGTCTCCATAAATTAAGCAACATATAAAATGAATCTTTGGTCTACAAACTTAAAGATCAATTGGGTGGAAGGGCCAACCCTGCTGAGAGAAACATTACCTCAAAATGGCTACTCTTGCCACCATTTTATATAACTCCCATTTGCCCCAGAGGAAAAAGAGTACAAATTACATCGTGAAATCATATAAATGCAGACCCCAATTCAGACTGGGCTGTGTTTAATCTCTGTATGATAGCTGTGTGGTCTTTTCCATGAGTCGATCATTTGGCCCCCAAAAGCAGAAGCTACAGCTTTTAATGCAATGTGTTCCAGTCTCTCTCAGCTGTAGCCGTCAGGAAAATCTATCTTCTATTTAGCCTATACCCCTTTTACTCTGATGGAGAGCTACTTCCCTTTGTTCTTGTAACCACCTTGTTCTAGAACCATTTAAATCCAAATTCCATTTTGAGAGATTGGAGGGTTTAAAATTTATGTACAAAGACACCATGGAAGCTAAAAGGGAGCCAGGCACTTTCCCGGTGACTCTTTATTTTCCATCAGCTAGTAGGAAGAAAGCTGAATCTCAGATTGTGAATTTAGTCCAGTTATCTCACCAGCAAGAAGCAGTTGTCCCCAGAATGAAAGGAAGGGGAAAGGTAGCAATGAGGAGAAGGCAAGTTACATATTACTTCAATAATAAGAGTTTGGGGCAGTGGAAATCACCCCCTTCCCATCGAACTCTGGATGTCATCTGTGTTTGATGAGACTTTATTGATTATTAATTTTAGCAGTTGGGGTTTGTTTATTTTTTGAGTGGGGGTAAAGTATGGGGAGAACCTTCAATAAGAATTTTCATTCGAGGCTCCATGGTGACTCAAAATTCTCACAGGTGGTGCCTGTGGAGCTGAGGCTTTGTTAGACTTCCAAGGCAGAAAGACTCTAAGGTCTGCCCAATTACAGATTGGGTCTGTCCTCCAAGAACCAATCTGCCTAACTTCAGCCACAGTAGAAGACATCAGAGGGTTAGCCATCCCCTAAGATAACTTTGTCCAGGAGGAAACATAACTCATGGAACTGACTGCTGAGGGTAGAGAAGGCAGATGATGTAAAATCATGAGTCCTTAAGAGTTTGGGTGATGGTGGTTTTTTTTTTTGGGGGGGGGGTGAGTAGGTAACATGATACAGATTTAATAAATGCTTGTCAAGCTGATGTGTCAATTTCTTCACTTCACTTCTTCAGGTAAACTCTGTGAACAACAGATTTTCTAGATGTTTTCACTCCAATCTCTCTTACTTGTGAAGAATTATGTAAACAACTTTAGAAATAGTCTTTGTAACAAAGAAAAATGGAAATAATTTTCTAATATGGGTTTTTAAAAGGTTTCAGGCAACCCCTGATTTCCAGGGCATTTTAGGAAGTCCTTCCAAGCATGGCATGGAATGTTTGAGGGGTAGAAACTATTGAGTTGTCAAACTTAAGGATAGAGGGATGCTTCCAGGCACCCTGACAGAGCAGTGTATTGAATGGATGCTGTCCTCATGCACCTTTTTATGAGTATAGTCTTAAAGCAAGTGTGTAGTTTTAGATGGAATTCCATGAATGGGAAAAAAGCTTCACCTCTAATATCCAGGATCATTCTCTGCTTATCCCCTAATATCTTTTCTTGGTGAGGGGAGGGAGGAAGGAAAGACAGAGAGACAGAGACAGAGAGAAAAGGGAGGAGAGATGGAAGGAGTGAGGATGGGAGAGACAGGGAGAGAAGGAAGGGGGGAAAGAGAGACAGAGAGAGAGAAGAGGGAGAAGGAGGGATGGAAGGAAGGAGGGAGGGAGAGACAAGAAGAGAAGGAAGGAGGGAAAGAGGGAGACAGAGAGAGAAGAGGGAGAAGGAGGGCTGGAAGGAGGGAGGGAGAGACAGGGAAAGAAAGGAGGGGGGGAGAGAAGAGGGAGAAAGAGGGATGGAAGGAGGGAGGGAGAGAGAGACAGGGAGAGAAGGAAGGAGGGGAAGAGAGAGAGAAGAGGGAGAAGGAGGGCTGGAAGGAAGAAAGGGAGAGACAGGAAGAGAAGGAGGGAAAGAGAGAGAGAGAGAGAATATCAAGGCACCTGCTATATGAGGTGAGCAGAATCTGAACCATGAAGAGATGGCAGTCACAGTTTTTCCTTTTTCCCAACCTCCACCTCCACCTTTCTCACAGATCTGCTTTTACTATGCACGTGGAAGCTGGGCATTCCGCAGTTCCCGAGGAGGGTCCCAAAGACCTGCGCTGTCCCCTCTGCCTTTACCACACCAAATATAAACGCAACATGATTGACCACATCGTGCTGCATCGAGGTAAAACCATTACTCTGTTTTCAGAATTGGGAGTGAGGGTGGGGCAGTAAGACAAAAAAGGGGAAGAGTGGAGATTGAGTAGAAGGATGGCGTCCAAGACCCTCAAAACCAATCTGTTTTTCAGTCATGTCCAACTTCTTTGTGGCCCCATTTGCAGTTTTCTTGGCAAAGCTATTGGAATAGTTTGCATTTCCTTCTCCAGCTCATTTTACCAATGAGGAAACTGAGGCAAAGTGAAGTGATTTGTCTGTGTTCCCACAGCTAGTATGTGTCTGAGGCTGGATTTGGATTCAGATCTTCCAGGCCTGTCACTCTATCCACTGCTCCACCTAGCTGCTCTGTAGTCAGTCTGGTAGTTTCCTCCAAAAAACTTCATTATATTTCACATAGCTCAGCTCCCAGTCACAATCCCAGGAAGGAAATTACTATGATTTCCAGACCTGCATGAAGAAGATTCCTGGGGCAGTGATGGACAGAGCCCTTCCTGACACTGGTGATTGCCCCAGGCCTACTTTAGAATTCTCCTCCAGGCCTTCCATTTATGACCACTTACAATTGTTATTGATAAATTGAGTTTCCTCTTTATTGAAAGAAGATTAAGGTCTTTTTTTTTTTTGAGCCAACAATTTATTCCTATTCCATCAATGTATATGTATTTTTCTTCTAATGCCTAAGAAAAGCTTTGGTGTATATGCCACGTCAGCATCAAAGTAAAGGGTTTTCTCACTTGTTATGCATTGAGATGTCATTCAGCAGACTCAGAATTATTCTTTGGGAAGTTGGCCAGATGTCATTTCCTCAGAGCCACAGAATTCCTCAGAAAGAGAACCCTCATTTCTGCCAGAGATTATTGAGGCCATTGTCTCTCATATCACTTGGAGGCCAAGAATTCTGTGATCTTGATCACAAGGCACCTGAAAGCTGCCTATCTGAAACCAGAGAAAACAATTCTGCTCTAGATTGGGATATAATAGATCCAAGATACTGAAAGCATTTTTAGCTAAGAAATGAGCATACAGATTCATCAGAAATGAATCACATGTCATGAAAGGCATCCTTAACAAATCTTAAAAATATAAGAAGCACAATTATTCCTTCTAATTCTAGAAATTCTAGTCAATATCTGTCTTAGGCAGTGCCTAAACACATGGTCATACACATGGTTTAATTTAGAGAGACAGAGAAAGAAAGAGATTCAGAGACAGAGAGGGAGAGGGAGAACAGAAGGGAATGAGAGAGGGATTATGAATTAAAAATCACTGTTGAGCACTGTTCAACTGAGGATAGGTTTTTTTGTTTTGTTTTTAAATCAAAGACACAGTCCCTGCCCTTAAAGAGCTTACATTTTAATAAAGATAGCATATATGAATGAGCAGTGACCAGGGAGGGGCACTTTGATGCTCAGATTCCAGTGGAGCCATAGACCTCTTCCAGGAACAGAGTTGATATCAACATGGTTCTAGAACTTGGACCTGGAGAAGAAAAGGGAGTGAAGGGAAAGGTGAGAACATGAGGAATGATCCTTTGATCAAATAGTCCTTTGAAGTCTGTATGCTTCTCCTTAATCCCAGGGAAAGGAAAAGGGGTGGAGGAGGATGCTAGCCAGAAAAATACAGTAGAGTTCAGCTCAGAGGTTGTCAGCCAGAAGGCAGGAGAGAGACAGGGAAGCACAGTCTGGAGCAGACCCTCCAGTAGCTCTGACTGACGCCAGTACAACTGCTTCCTTGATTAAATCAAGTTAGAGACTTCAAGGTTATTGCATGCACTCAGGCCTCTGTCTTAGGGGGAGGTGTACCAGTCTACATTAGCTCCTTTGCCAGTGAAAAAGCTAATTAGGGAGGAGAGATTAGCCCCTTCATTCAGTGTTTGCCTCCCCCAAAATAGTATTTTAGAGTCCGTAGTGTTGAAACCAGAGGGATGGAACCCATTCCACAGTGGAAAGTCATCCCCTCGATTCCATGTCTCACTGGGGAATATTTTGTTGTTTATGGGAGCTAACTAGAAGAAAAGAGAGTTTGGGGTGTTTTTTAAACCATTCCATCCACATCCAAATAGTTAGAAAAATATTCTTTGCCAACTCTGGCATCTCCAAGAGGAATGAAGCTAGGGATACCTCACAACGCCATAGACATTTTTAGTAACTTGCCCACATCTTGCCTCGTTTGGATCCTACCACCATCTCTTCCTCAAAAGCATGAATGGTGATGTACTTTTCACATGCACAGATTTTCCCTGCTTTCCTCTCCAGCTCTAACGAGAGGCTAGATTTGTGCTGGCCATGACGTGCATCAGCTTGCAGGCTTGGAAGAGGCAGCTGTTTGAAGCCTTTCAGCTGATTCTTGGCCTGAGCTCTCCTGCTCGATGCTCATCCTTAGTCACCTAGCTGCCAGGACTCAGGCCCATGTGCTGAGGTGGCTCTGTGCCTTCTCACAGTTTGGTCAAAGTCCATTGACAGCAGATTGCTGCTGAGCAAACAGAAATAGCAAAGTCCTCATTTTCTGGGGGGTGGGGGGGAGTCCTTCTCCCCTGCCCATTTTTGCTACACTAGTATCTTTTCCTGAAACTTTCATTACCTGAAATGAAATGAGGGCTTTTAGCAGTGAAAAGTAGCATGGGGTTGGATTCAACAGAGATTGATTCACAGACCAACTTGGCAATTTGTGGAGACAGTTTTTTATTAAAGGAGGTGTCTGGGCATGTTCAAGAGCACCTTCACTGGGATTAGAAAACACATGGAAACAAATTGATCATACAAATCTTTTAAATAAGCAAATTCTTAAGAAAAAAGAGTATCATCCTATGAAGAGCCCAAGAGGCTGTTGCAACAGACTGGGACTTTGAAACTCTCTATAGGGCTGGGAATCTGAAGCCAAAATCCCTGCATTACTGATTTCCGTCTATTTCATCCCAGCTAAGATCAGAAGTCATGATCATTACCATCTGTGTTTAGAGAATGTAAAACGCTTTGGTGTTCTCAGACTTACTTTGGTGTGTACACCCCACCTAAAAATGGCATCTCTGTGGGAAGCTTACTTTTGGCTCAACCAAGAGACAACAGTGGGATTCTTCAGTACCCTCATGGCCATTGATATTAGGGCTGAAGCTGCTAACAAAGCAACAAGATGGGATTTTTTCTGCACCTGTGTTCTCCTTGTTCGCTAGATGGATAAACAGCTTTGGTCTCTAGGGCTCCCAGGGAGGGATCTTTCTAAGTGCTGGGTTAATTAAAATGTTTGAAATTCAAGGAAAGGAAAAACAGCTTGTGCACTGGCCCTAAGCTATCTAGTGATCCCTACCACTTGGTGGGACACATTCTCAGTGGTTCTTTCTGAAGAATTTTTGTGTGTAGGGTTTCAGCGGGTAGAAGGAAAACCAACCTTCCACATGCCAGGATTGAGTGAGAAATGCTATTGACCAAACTGGTGATGGTTAAAAGGAGAAGCATGAATGCATTCATTCATTTAATGACTTAATATCCGTTTGCATTTTAGCTCCCTACTGAATGAGCTCAAGCCCACAAGGAGTTCACAGTCTAGTTAGGGATGCAATGGAGTATGCACACAAATAACATGTGGGGGATGTAGTACATGTTCTAAGTGAGTTAAAGAGTGCTCAATGAGTCAAAGAAGTGGAGAGATTCACTTTTAGCTTGAAGATCAGGAATGTTTTCGTGAAAGAGGTGACATTTTTTGTTGCATCTTGAAGAATGGATAGGATTTTGATGAATAGAAATTATTTGAAGGAAGGTATGTCAGTTGGGGAAATAGTATGAACAAAGCATGAAGGTGGAAAAGTTCAGAAAGTTTGGATAATAATGTATAAAATAGTTTGACTGGAGCATAAGGGTATGTGTAGAACAGTGGAAGATGAGGCTAGGAAAGTAGACTGGGACCAAATCATTCGTGCAAGTCTTTGAATGAGTCCATAAAACATTTTGAGCAGGAGGAACATGAACAGACTTACATGTAAAGAAGGTTGATCTATCAATGATATATAAAACTCACTACAGGGTGAAGGGAAGGAAGTCAGGGATCCCAGGACATTTAAAAATGGTTTTGACAAAAGGTGATAAAGGTCTAAAGCTAAGATGGTAGGAGAAAGGAATGGAAAGATGATTTCAAGAGATCTTGCAAAGCTTTAATTGACAGTACTCAATGGACTGGCTAAGGAGGAGGAAAGGGAATGAGAAGAAAGAGTAAAAAAATGATTCTTCCATTGGGGCCTTATATCTCCTTGCTCTTTTCAGATTTAAAAAGGAGGAGGAAGGAAATAGTCATTTATTAGGCACCTACCATGTGCTAGGCGCTGTGCTGAGTACTTTAGAAATATCTCATTTGATTATTATGACAATCTTGGGAGGTACATGCAATTAAAAAGTGAAGTAAACAGCTATGGGTCCTTCCAACTGAGAGCAGTGTCCTGAAACATCTTTTTGGAAGACCTTCTAACCTAACTCATGCCACATGTTAGACACATTCATTGGAGAAAGTAATCCAGATTTGGCTGTTTGGATCAAAGCAGTAGGATATAAGGCTATTCACATTTCAAGAACAGAATTGGTGGTGGGACTTAAGATTCAAAATTTACCAGTGAATTTCCATTGGATTCACTCCACATTTTAAATACCATTTGATACAAGTTTACTAGATCTTCCTCTTTATACACATGATCTTGAAAATCTGTGTATAGACTGAATTTTATGAATCCTATCCTATTTCCATTTAAATTACAATTGTGCAAATTCCAAACCCTCAGTTCTAATTTATCTGCAATTGGTATTGGCCCATCAGCTTTTAAATATTTGTCTTCCCCAGTGCCTCTATACTCCTTTATTTTGTATTCCCTTCTCCTCTTCCCCACCCCCTCCAGTTGATCAAGTTTGAGCACTCATTATCTTCACCTGGTCTACAATAACAGCCTCCTAATTGGTCTCCCAGCTTCCAGCCTTTCCATTCTTCATTTCATCTACTGGATAGCTGCTTACTAAGGCAACACATTTAACTGTGTCCCTGCCCTGCTGTAGACTCTTCCGTAGTTAAGGGTTGCCTCCTCCACCTTGCAAACAAATTCTCCTACAACTTGGCTCCAGGCTATTTTTTTCACTCAGGTTGCTGTCACTCTGCTCCACCTACTCTTTGTTCCAGATGGAGGACTTCCTGAACTTGGTAGTCTTTCTCCCAGCTCTGAGTCTTCCTTATGCATTGCCTTTCCTGCCTGGAAAGCATTGAATTCCTCCTCATTTCTATTTCACTTTCACTTATTAAGTCTTCCCTGATCCCTTAGTGCTTTCTCTACAGTTGGATTATCCTATATTCACAAATCTGAATGTAAATTATCTTCTTCTCCCCAAATAAAATATAAGCCCCCTGAGGGAAGAGTGTTTCATATTTGGCTTTATATCCATGTCAAATATGTTGTCTTGCATATAGTATACACTTAATAAAATTTGAATTAAATTGAAAGTACCCCTTGATTATTTTATGATATAATGGAAACAAAGGTTTAACTTAATTGGGAGAATTCATTATTTAAAGGTCTCTAGCAGATGGGCATCCATTGGCATAGGAATCACAATCTTATATTTATGTTGTGCATTAGTGTCTGCAAAACCTTTAATTGACCACAAACCTGTAAGGTAGGTAGGATCAATGTTATTATTCCTATTTTACAAATAAAAAAAAATCTGAGGCCTGAAGAGAAAAAGCTCCTTGTCCCAGGTCAGAGAGTTAATAAATATCAAAGGCAAGAGTTGAATTCCCGTCTGTTAATCCTAAATCCAATTCACTTTCCACTCTTCTATACTATACTATTACCAGTCTTCAAGGACCCATGATTTCATTGATTTAGGTGTTCCCTTTATTGAAGCAGATTGTAACTCTTCATCTCAGAAGACAGTCTTCATGAGTAAATAAATTGTAGCCAAAGCAAACAAACAAACAAAAAACTATTTCCTCACCACTTGCTAACCAACTTTCTCTACATTCACTCCTCAATCAACAAAACACTTCTTGTAACTCAACCTTCACTTGTGCTTTTTAGGGAATTTGAGTTGGAAAGAACCTTAGTGTGCATCTAGTCTATATCCCCCTCACTGTGTAGCCCAGGAGGTTAAATGTCTTAGCCAGGAGCAACTGGGATTTGAATCCATGTTCTCTGACTTCAGATGCAGAGCTTTTTGTACTCCACCAGAGGCTTTTCATGTGAATAAGATCCCTCAAAGCTTGTTGTACCCAGGGCTTGGAGAGCAGAGAGTGAGTCATTTTCATATCATGGTGATAAACTGAAAGGAAGACTTTAGATGAGGTTACAGTGGGATCACTCATTTATCTGTTTAGTATCAAATTTTCCTAAGGTAGGGTACAACTGTACTGAGTGTTTATTCTTAGCCTCTAATTTCACTCAATGAAATTGCACACTCCAACCTACCCCAATACTTTG
>JAJPUD010006976.1:65675-84407 GCA_023553655.1 Myrmecobius fasciatus
CTGCAGATGTTCTGATACAGTGCTGTAATGAGCTTTTCAGCACACCCCTCAACTCCGTTACATCTTTGCACAAATGCTTCAGTGTGCAGCTCCAACTGGCTTTCCTCAGAGAGCTTTTTTTCCTCCTTGGTTTTATGTCCCATGACAGTACCCAGAACCTTTTGAGTAGGAGGAGATGAGAGTCGTAATTCATCATGTAGTTGAACCAGTGAAATAATAATATTATTGCAACCAGCCCTGTCCAGTAAACCAGGTTAAGATGACTACTTTCCAGACCTTGTTTCCTTGCTCAAGTTAATTTTGAGGGGTGTAAAGGCAGAAAAAGACCCAAAAGTGCTGCTGTCACTTCTGAATCTGAACCGTGGAGACAGGTCACCTTTCAGTCCACAAGTATAAATATCCATCTCTTCTCCTCATGCTTTTTATGCTGTTTACTCACCTCCGATATGAATAAGCCCATTCACTGAGAACACTGTCTGTAATTTCCCTGGCTTGTCAGATCACTTGGGTGTTTCATCTTGGTTATTTCCCCTATACTTTTAAAAGGAAGAAAAGCTCAGCTTTTATAAAGGTTGTATTTCCATAATGTCCCCAGAAAGTGACCACATCGCAAACACATTAGAGTAAAAATGAGATGCCTTCATTTTCAGAATAAGTAAGGGGAAAAAAATCAGTTTGTGTATCAAAACAAGAAGACACTTTGGGGACAATTTAAATGTAAATTATTATTACAAGAATCTGTAGTCTTCATGGTTCAAGATTAATTTAAAGATTAAAGATAAATACTTGGTAAATTCAAAATTGTTCATTCATCATTTACTTATTTCCATTTTGATGTTGGAGGAAAAGATACCAAGCTGAATTAAGAGGTCATGGTTCTAGTTCTAGTTCCATTGTAATCATATTTTTATTTGAGCCAATTCATAAGAAACAGTATAAAATAATAACTATAATTGTCCCCCTTTTATAGAGAAGAAAACTGAGGCTGGTAAGTTAATGCAACTATTAAATATCTGAGGCAGGTTAGAATTCATCTTTTCCTGATTCCAAGGACAGCCTCATGAGTAGCCTTACTGTTAGAGCTGGGATCAGATGCAATGCTACTTATAGCTTCAGAGACATTTGGCAAGTTGTATATCACTTCTTTGGGCCTCAATTTATTCAGGTGTAAAATAAGGAAATGGTACCAGATGATCTCTTCCAGCTCAAAGTCTAAAGATCATTTAACCTTTCTGTGTCTTACTTACATCATCTATAATACATCCCCTACCTAGTACAAAGGGATGTATAGTTCAAATGGAATAAGTTAGAAAGAACTTTGAAAAGTAGAAAGTGATAGGCAAATGTAGGAAAGTATTATTGTCATTATTATTGTTATTTTTGCATGCATAGTGATGCTAGAAACTATATAAAAAACTGTCCAAAATGATGAGCTGATTGCAAAGGGGGTCATTATGGAAGTTCAGAGAGTTGGTATTAATTGTGAAGAAGAGAACATTAGGGGGAGAGACAGAGTAACTTGATCACTATCTTGAAGATTCATGAGATGGGAATGTAATATGGAAAATTAGTTGTCTTTCTCCACTGAGACAGAAGAAGAGATAATGAACTAAAATGGAAAAATAGGAAATGATTGGAAGGTTTTAAAAATTTAGTGATTGCAAGGGTAATAAGACTTCCAGATGAGGTCCCAGGAGTGAGTTGTATAATATCCTTCCAAAGACAGGCTTTAGAATAAATGAAACCCACCTATAGGGGCTGGTCCCCTTTCTATTGTGCCAACTTTTCCTTCCCTTTCCTCTGAGTCTGTGCATAAGAGAAAGACCATTGTGTTCACTAGTTTGTCATTTTATTGTTTCATGAATGGAGGTTAATACAGAGTGCCTGTAGGTTAATGAAGGAACATTCGATTAGGAGTTGAGAGCCTTCTAATCCTGGCTATGCTCCATAATTCTTGTCACTTGGAGAAAACCATTTCCTCTCTGTGGGGCCTTCATTTTTTCATCTGCAAAAGAGAAAAGGGGGGTGGATTAGATCTTCTTTAAGGTTCTGTCTGGCTCTAATTCCTTTAATCAAGTGGTTAGATGGCCATATTATACTAGCACTGAATTCTCAAAGCTCTGCAGCAGTTTGAATCAGTTTGAAGGTAGGTTGTTAACTTTCTCCCTACTTTGAGTGATTTCCGATGATTCTCTGAGTCTGCCTTCCATAATCTGTAAATCAATGGCATTCAACAACTAGATCAGCAGTTCTCAAATAGGGGGAGCTCAGGAACCCCCCTTTATAGTCTTTAAAATTTTTGAGGATCTTTTCTCAAGAGCTGTTATTTGTGTTGTAATTATTGATATGTATCATATTAGAAATTAAAATGTCTTAATATTATTATAACAATTGTTTGATCTCTTGGACCCATAAGGGTCCGGAGAGCACACTTTTGTACCTTCTAGACTGATGATCTCTAAGATTCCTTCTAGCACCAGATCCCATGATCATATTTAAAATCCAGTAACCAAATTTAAACCACAGCTTCTTGAATTGCTTTCATTTGTTTACAAGAAATATTGAAACTGGAAGTGGAAGACCTCTCTAATGTATACTTTGTCCACAGAACTAATTCATTTTACAGAACTTACAATTTTACAGGTGACTGATCTTCATTGGTTCATATGTGTAATAATAAATAATAATAATAATAGCTAGTATTTATATAGTACGGACTGGGTACTATGCTCATTATGTTCAATGCTTTACAAATCCTATTTCCTTTGAGTCTCACAGCATCCCTGAGAGGTAGGTGCTATTATTATTGCCATTTTACAGATGAGAAAACTGAGGAAAACAAAGGTTAAGTGACTTGATTAGGTCTTATAGCTAGCAAGGATATGAGGCTAGGTTGGAACTTAAGAATTTCCCAACTCCAGGCTTCATACTCTTACCTATTACTCTCTTCATTATATGGAGATATGTCCGTATAATTCCATACCACTACATATCCATGAATATACACACATCTCCCTGGCCAGCTGTCTAAATGAGAAGCAGTATGTATGTATGTGTGTATTTATCTACATATATAATACACAGATGTGTATATAATTATATACACACATACCTCTATACGTATATACATACATTTTCCTATGAATTTCTCAATTGGGAAGGGAGTTATATAAAATTGTGTAATTTTATAATTTATTTATTTGGGTTATTTATATATATATATATATGGATAGATAGAATATATTTATAGCTATCTGTATATATATTCATACATAAACTGTGCAAATATATACATGTATGTAACTCTATATGTACATGCTTTGTATTTATTTTAGATAACTAGATATCTCATGGTGTGTGGCAAATAAATTATACCTGAGAACTCCTGGGAATTGCATTAAGGCTTAACTTTCAGTTGTGTCTCTGCCCAACATCGCCTGGTCAAGTAACAAAAGCACGCCACATAGACTCCCAAGCCAGGGCCATGCAATGAGGACTAAGAGAGAATATGTTGGGTGGGTGGGGAAAACCTTCGGGGAACTGAAAAATCTTCCAACAACCAAGAGAAGATGGGTAGCCCTGTGTCAGCTCAGGAAATAGCAATGCTCAGAAAGTGTCAGCACTCCATGATTCACAGAATAAAAGGTATCCAGTGCTTCCTGTGACTTAATAATACATTACCGTTTCTAAATCATGTAAATATATGTTTTCTGAGTCCATTTGTAAACTTTCATCTACTTCTAAAATCCAGACACAGCAGGAAAACTTGTGCTATATTTGAGCCTTACATAAATAGCACAGATTTTAATTTTATCCCAGTTATGGATATCTGGCTTGTGTGCTAACACTTCAGGCAGACTGGTGTGAAATTTAATTTGAACAGTTAAACACAAGGGTGAGGGAGTGCAAAATCAACAAGGCACATTCATCTCTAGCTTTATAACATTTGGTATGTTAACAGGGAAACCCACCCAGAACCCCCCCTTTTTCTTCCAAACTTTTGACGATCAGATTATGGATTGTCTGAAGTTAATCAAATGAAGCTTCTCCCACACATATTTCCCCACACATTCTCAAGTACTTTATTTGCAACTATTTTATCAGAGGAATCTACTTAGTTGAATGTTGCATATTATTAAATAAAATATTCAAGGCTTTTTTCATTTCTCAGCCAAGGCATAAGCAGTCAATCAGAGAAGGGACAGTTAATCTGAATCTATCTCAGAGAAGACAGCACTCATGTGGTGAGAAGGTCCAGTCATGGAACATCTCCCAGCATGCTGGGGTGATCTTCAGCTAGCCAGCCAAGTGACTTAATGGATGAGTGCTGGGTCGAGTCAGGGAGACCTGAATCCAAGACTAGCTTCAGACACTTCCTAGCCATGTGAGACTAAGTTTGCCTCAATTTCCTCATTTGTAAAAATGAGCTAGAGAAGGAAATAGCAAATATTCCTGTATCGTGTCCCTAAAACTCCCAAGTGGAGTAATGAAGAGTCAGATACATCTTATTGTCTTGTTGCCTCAGTTTTCTCATTTGTAAAGTTGGGGGAAATAACAGCACCTATTTTCCAAGGTGGTGAGAAGATAAAATTAAATATTTGGAAAGCACATTATTGATCTTAAAAGGGGGAAGGAGGAGAGGAGATCAGTATCTATATACCACAGACTATGCTAGGTACTTTTTTACCCATATATGTAAATATTGGTTATTATTCTTATCAGCAGATTGGTAACAATTTCACAACAATCAGGAGTAAATAGACCTTTTAGTAAACTTATTAGAGATGCAATGTGCATAGAGGCTGAACATCAGCTCAAGAAGACCTTGGGTTCAGATCTAACCTTTGACTATAAGCAAATCATTTAACCCTTAATTAGCTTTTTGTCATAGGCACCTCTCTGAAAACCCAGTGGAAAATTAGCCCTTTGGGGGTAAAAAGACTGTTTTTTGCATAGCACACAGTGGATACTTAACTACTTATTGAACTGAAATTGACTTTGTCTAATATGGAATGAGGATAAGAAAGAGTTCCCTATCAGAAGTGACCACACTGAAGAAATCACAAGTCCAATCCAAAAAATATATTGGATGATCTGGCTTATATATCACCACTTTCATACTTACTCCCACCTCTACCTTTCCACCAAAACTCAACTGGGAGCACTCATATCCTGTGCATCCAGTTTAGAGCTTTGCCAAGTATGCCCAATATTTCAGGTAGAAAATTATATTTTACATGTATATATCTCTCATATAAACTAATATATATGTGCAGATATATGTGTGTATATATGCTTTTAAATGTATATTGCTTTAAAAGTCTTGACACCCTCTTGTTACACAATATATATTATGACAATGTATAACAAATAGACAATGAGATTAAACTAATTGAAGAAGGATTTGTATTGCTGATTAGCATACGTGAAAAAACTAATCAATCAGAGATTGTTATAATAAATGACAACTGCATATATGGACAAAATTTCCAAATGTAGCCTTGCAGATCATTATTACACACATCAAAATCTAGTAGTATGAATGTTCTTACAGTTTTTGATGATAAATGTGCAAAAATTAGCATATAAAAGATTAGGATTGTGCATTGGTGATTCAAACCAAAATTTATTAGGAAAAGAAACTTTTAAGCAGAACATCAGCAATTACTTGATTATGTGAAATTGTACCGATTCTATCTAACAAAGTTGTAATTTTCCAGCCAAGATGCAAACTAGTGGAATATTTAAAGAGCAAATTAGAACTCTAAGAATATATGGATGTGAGAGGGTATGAGGTTGTATTCCATTACACCCACAGAGTTAGGATTTCTTGCATTTGTTTTTAGTTGTTGTTGTTTTTAAGCAACATTTTCTTAAGTAAAAATCTCCCTCTTTCCCCCCATTTTGTTTCTGCAGAAGAGCGAGTTGTTCCCATTGAAGTGTGCCGTTCCAAACTGTCAAAATACTTGCAGGGAGTAGTTTTCCGCTGTGATAAGTGTACCTTCACCTGCTCCAGCGATGAGAGCTTGCAGCAGCACATTGAGAAGCACAATGAACTCAAACCTTACAAATGCCAACTCTGCTACTACGAGACCAAACACACGGAGGAGCTGGACGGCCACCTTCGCGATGAACATAAGGTACATTCCTGGGAGACTTTTCCGCTCACTGCCTTCATACTCCTTGTGCCTGGGGATGGGACTGAGAGTCACTTAGTCACGTTTATGACACAGAAAGGGAGATGATAGACCGAGTGGATTTTTAAAAACGCTTGCACATGTCTGAATATCTGTTAATGATTGAGATGGGTAATATATACACAAACTTATTTGTATAACACACAAAATATACATGTATAGTGTACACTTACATGTGTGTGTACACAAACATGCATACCACTTATAAAGTAGCAGTTTGAGAAAATAAATAAGAGAAGGAAGAGAATTGTAATTAAAACTTCTTTTCAAACTTGTGGGCAGAGTTCCACTGAGTCATTACCCCTCTGTGCATTAATCTGACCCCTCACAGAATGTCTGGAAACCTTTTTTTCATGTAAGGCAGCTGGATAGTGCTACTCACATCTGGTTTGTGAGGAAAAAGAAAAAAATATAAAAAACTGAACCAGAATAACTAATAATTCAAGAAGTTATTCCATCTACAAGTTAGTGTTGAGTTCCTATAATATGCAAGGAATTATGCTAAGACCTTTGGGCAAGGTTTCCTATTCCCTTTATGCTTGTAGGTAAGAGACAAGGGGGGGACTTTATCTGAAAAGATTTCTGATTAAAACTGGAAAAAAAACTCTGGGAACTAACCCCCAAGATTCTCCCACAAGGATTAAAGTTACACCTGTTGGGAGATGATTTTAATTTGTCCTTTTTGCTTTAGGGCAGCTTTTGTATCTTACACATAGTAAACACTCTGCAAAAAAAAGTAAAATTCATATGTTTTCCAATACGTGTGAAAATTCAGGGGTGTAGGACACAGAGTTATCTTTTCTTTCCCAAATATTATGAATAAATGCTTGTCTGATCCCTAGATTAACAACAGCAGCCCTTTGCTCATCCTTCACTCCCTAACACACATACATCCTTGAGCATTCCCTCTGATATAGCCAAGCTTTTGGCATCCTTCCGTACCCATGCTACATTCAGCTGGGTATCTCTTGTTTACTTGCCTACTTGGATGCCCACCATGTGGCACCTGATCTCTCCTACCTGGCCATGGAATTGGAAAAAGGAGGAATAGAAGTGCTTATTTCTCTCCTGAAGCCAACTTTGGTAGTGAAGAGGGAAAGATGGAAACCAGACTGTTTGTCATTGTGTTCTACTTGAAGGGGAAATTTTTAAGGTTTTTCTCCCTTTTGTAATATTCAAGACTGAGACCAATCACTGAGAAATCAATCGCGACACAGTTTAGAGCCCTTCTGAAATGCATTGTTGGAAATGTGTGACTCCACTAATCCCTTGTGATACAGATTAATGTGGTTACCTACTAATGTGATAGAAGCCCAGAGAACATCAAATGTGCAAATGAGTTCTTGGGAAGGATGCTGCAATCAGAAAACTGCTATATTGCATCAGAGGTACCAGGCTTCCACAAGTGTGGTTCATTGCTCATTCAGTCAGTAAACATCATTAAGCTTTGCAGCATGAATGGTACAGCATTAGCTGCTAGGAGGTTCCAAAGTTTAGGTAAAACAATCCCTTTCCTTATGGAGCTTACACTCTACCAAGAGATTATGAAAAAGCAGCTTGGTGCATTAGACAGAAAGTTTCCTTTGGAGATAGAAAGACAAGGGTTCAATAGTCACCCCTGGCACAGGCACTGGCACAGGGAGATACTGGCACAGGACCACCCAGCCTGGCGGGCCCTCATCAGAGAAGCTGCTGTGCTCTAAGAGCAAAGCAGAATTGAATTAGCCCAGAAGAAATGTGAGATGCTCAAATAGAAAAGCTGTTCTAAATGTTCATATGGATTATTTGTGTCTGACCTGTGGCAGACATATTGGTCTGATCAGCCCCAGTTGGACAAGCTGTAAGTCAACTTTAACATAGTGAAATCATTTTGTTCCTCAATTAGCACCCAATGCTTATGGGCAAATTAAGATTAGAAGGGGGCAGACCTGCATTGTCAGAGATATCTTTTAGGAATTCCCTAAATCAATGAAATTATACTTGTCATCTCTATCCCTCCTTAAAATAAAATGGGGTCCAAGATGGGAGCTACTCCTGAGCTTCAGAGGTTTAGAGAATACTTTTTGGAGGAACTGGCATTTGAGTTGGGCTTTAAGAAACAGATAGAAATCGCAAAGGAAAAGAGTTGAAGGTAGGGCATTGCAGGTGTGGCAAACAACATGAGCAAAAGCCCTGGGCTCCTTCCCTAAATGCCCTCATGTGCCCTTTGAATCCCATACCTGTGGCAGGTACAGAGTACCATTTACCAGTTATGTAAGCTTGGTCGTTTCTTGCCCTCTTTGCCAAAGATGAAATAGCTTCTCATCTATAAAATGAAGAGTCTGGTCTCTCAGTCCCTTCTAGCTTAAAATTCTATGTTCCTGAAATGTCTTTACAATTTAATTTTTTTTTTTGAGGACCATCACTGAACAAGGCTGGATAATTCAAAATAGTCTTCCTACATGCTCCTGGAAAGCCTCTAACCTTGGTGATGCTTTTGAAGATGTATATGGAAATGCTTTCCAGTTTGCATGCAATAATAATAATAATCATTTTTTTAAAAGGCTGTTGAACACAGATGTGCCTTTCTCTTAGAAAACAGGAAGCATTTTTCTTACCTTGTTAAACTTAACAAGATAAAGTAGAGAAAGGGTGGTTATAATTCCATTTTCAATTGAAAAAAGTGTGGTGTAGGATCCATGAACCTTTTCTCTTAAGGCAAATGATAATGAAGGGCAACTCTCAATTATACAGCATATGATTATTCAGTGAGTAAATTATCCAAGCCTCTTGATACTTCTCTTTCTCTGTTGGGCTACCTACCTTTCTGTCACTTTACTATTCATTAGCATTCTCACCAAAAGCTAAGCAGGGTCAGAAAAAAGTAAATGAAATTAAAATCAGTAGCTGGCAGTATTTGTATAATGTAGAGGCAAAATTTCCTGGAAATTTAAAGCCATGGAAGTATCTTTTTCTTCTCCTCCAAGCCCTTCCTAAGTCAAATTCTATAATTCTTTTTATCATAAATGTTCTGATCTTGAGATAGATTTGGATCCAAAAGACATATAGCAACATGAATTGGCTGGCTGTAATTCTATTTCTTAACAAAGTCATTTTACTTCTGTAATTTTAACCAATTATACTTTTTGTTTCTCAAGAACAATAGGTTTTCCCTGTTCAGTCATTTTAGTGGTGTCTGACTAATCACAGTCACATTTAGGGTTTTCTTTGCAAAGACAGTGGAGTAGTTTACCATTCTTCTCCAGCTCATTTCACACATGAGAGAAAGGAGACAGACAGGGTAAGTGACTTATCCAGGGGTAATAAGAGTCTGAAGCTGGATTTCAATTCAGTTCTTTCTAATTCTAGGCCTGGTGCTCTATCCACTGCACCACCTTGCTGCACAGAGCTTCTCTAACCCATATGATAAAAAAAAATGGCTGACAAATTATTGATTAGGATGCAGTGATTGAAAAAGAAATGTAACTTTAAAAACATTAAAGAATTCTGAAATTGGACCCAGAAGACCTCATCATCCACTTTGTTCTTCACACAACTAAAATTTTGAAATCTTACATCATTATTGTTTCTTAAATAAAGTGATTTTCATTTTTAATTACATTGTCATCACTATATCCCCTTAAGTGTCTTTCAGGTTCTTTACATTCTTTTCTGTTTGTTTCTTCTTGAAGACAGAAATATAGAGTAGATAGACCATGGAACCTAAGAGTTAAGATTCAGGTTTATATATTTACTAGCTCTATGACCCTAAGCAAGTGACTTCATCCTCTCAGCCTTGGTTTCCCCATCTGTAAAATGGTCTTAATAATAAAAATAATTAATATTCTATTAATAAAATAATATAAATTTAAATTAAAATAATAATAAAAAGCATCTAACTTTCAGAATTGTCATAAGGATAAATTAAGTCTATAAAAGACTTAGCAAACTTGAAAGTGCCATATGAGTGTGCACTGTTAGTATTGACTCAAGTAGGTTTCATTACCTCTTTTCCTCTTCTGTAGTATGTTGGAAAGTGCCAGTTTCATGATGCTACTAAAATACTGCTTTAGGCCAAGAGAATGTAGTATATGAATATGTGGCTGTTTGTCTTTTTGGATCTCCCGTGCTCTTTTCATGTTGTTTGCATTTTCAGCCAATAAAATAAATACTTCATTACCTTCCATCTCCTGTAGGACTTCACAAGTTTACAGTGGTTCTATTTAATTCAGTTCAGTGAGAACTATAAGCAAGTGTTATGTTCCTGTCACTCTTCCTAGATATCGGTCATACAAAGACCCCCACACAGAAGCTTGTATTATACCATGCAGGTCTATAGATAAACAATACAAAAAAACATATAACGTGATTTTAGAAAGTGGAAGAAAGAATACCTGAGATATCAGGGAAGGCACCTGCCTTCTATCCTATATTGGTTGGTCATCCCCTGCTCCAGTGACTTCATAAAAGACAGGTGGAGGTGTGGTGATCACAGAATTCATGATCGCTTCCCCTACAAATGTGTCCTTCCCTATGTAATTCCACAATGCATAAGGCTTCACCCATTCATATTATTCTGATTACAAAAGAACCTCGTTCAAAGACTGCCTGCTGTACAAGCAGAATGATGTTCTTAGAAATTTAAAATTTTCCTGCCAGTGAACATCTTCAACAATCGACAAATGCTGATGCAGAAGGAGGGGAAAAAAAAAGATGGTTCTGACTGAGCCCTTAGTCCATTTTTCCCTTCATCTCCACATGCCATCTTGTCGACCAGCGAAGCTATTGAGTGCATTTTGTATAGTCACTTGTGCTATTTCAGCCTTTGTCACGATATGTGTGTTATACTTGCAGCAGAAGGACCTGAGTCTAAAGGGCTTACCGTTGCAGCTTGCACTTTCTGGGTACCAGCATAGCCACAAGAAGCATTTTACCGCTGGCAGGACACTTTCCTGAGGATGCATTTGGCTTTCTCGTAGGATCCAAAGATGCATATTTCATGGACAGTGTTTCACAGAATGCCGGTAGTCTCCGAAAAGGACTGTCTTATTTTACACCACAGGAAACTGAGGCCCAAAGTGACAAAAGCCCTAACTGGTGAGAGGCAAAACTAGAACCCACTTTTTCCAGGTGCTGACCCAAAACTCTTTTCTCTATACGATGCATTGAAAATCAAGTTCTAAGGGATTTTTGCTCAAAATACCTTGTTCTATGTGCCACAGTAGAAATTTATATCATATTTGAGAGTTTAATAACTGCTCTTGATATACACACTAGGCCCATACACCTTAGTGGTAGTTATCTGTAAATACCTCTTGAGCCTACAGGGCTTGATGTCACTGCTAAAGGTGAGGAGGTGATTTTCCATAAACACAGAGCAGCAAGAATTTAATTAAATTAAAATTAAAATATTATTAAAATAAAATTAAAAAATACATTACAGAAATGTGCTACTTCACCATAAATGAGAATCAGAATGCACAATTTTTTTTTCGAGTCATTTGATTTGGATTCAAATTTTAGCTCTGTTATTGCTTATGTGTCCTTAGAAATATAACTCATTTAATCCAGTCTGGTCCTCTGTCTGTGTAAAGTGAAGTGATTGGCTAAATGACTTAGGGGGCCTCTATCACAGAACTATTTTTTTACCTAAAAAATATCTCAGTAGCCATCTGCGTCTAGGCTACCCCATTCCTCGAAAAGAATTAATTCCTTTTAATACGTACCTGACAAGTGATCATTCCACTTTTACTTAAAAACCACAAGCAAGAGGGAACACCACATCTTCTTAGGCAATCCATTCCTCTTATACACAATTTGCATTGGTGGGGAATTTCACTTTCTCACACTTTATCATTTTACATGAGAGGAAACACGCCTCATTTATTTTCTTACATTCAGTTTAAATTGCCTTTTTATAATTTCCTCTGTTACAGTCTCTGTATATATATCTCTTGTTATTACTCTTTCTACATTAATATTCTGGATTCTGATTATCTTTTTTTTGTTTCAGATAAGTTTTTATTGATCTTCTGCTTCTTACCTTATGTTATCCCTAATATCTCTTCTTTTCCCTCTCCCCTCCTTGAAACCATCCCATATAACAAATAGTATTTTTAGAGGAAAATAAATGAGCACAAAAATCCAAAAATATATGCAGTGTACAACACCTATGGCCCTCATCCCCACAAAGGAGGAAGTTGGGGTGAGAACTCTTATGAGAACATGATATAGAGAAAAGCATATTGAAACAGGAGTCAGAAAAAGTGGGTTCTAGTCTTGGCTTTGCCATTCACCAGCCATATAAACTTTGTCATTTAATGTCTTTGGGCCTGTTTCCTTTCACATAAAATGATAAGACTGATCCCCTTCAGAGGAAGGGTGTCCTATCATATCTCATTATTTGAGTCATGCTTAATCATTATCATTTTGGTACATTCACTTTTGATTTTTTTGGGGGTGTGTGTGTGATTGTTTATTTCATTTACATTGCTATAATCACTATGTCTTGTTTCCTTGACTCTACTTTACTTTACTCTGCATCAGTTCATGTAAATCTTTCCATGCTTCAGTGTGTTCATCACAGTAACTTTCTTCTCATACCCCTATTGAAGGCTCTTAAGCCTTAACAAGATTACTCACTGAAGCTTTTGGAAATCTTCAAATCAAGGAATATTATTATTATTTTTTGAGCTTGCAATCTGTTGAAACAGCATATTGGGGTGGGAAAAAGAGAATATATATGGTGGGAAAGGGATAATATAATAAATATTATATATATTGTATATATATATACATCTTCACTTGGCATAAATGCATTTTGGTTAAAAATGTAGAATTTTATGCTAAACAGAATTAAATGAGTATGAATTTATAAAACTTAGGAAACTTCTTAGCCATAAAATTGGTGTGGAAGAAATCATATACCCAAGAAGTTGTTGGGTTAATGAAAGTATCAGCCATAGCTAAAGTCTTATAAGCAAAACTATATACTGAAGTTCCAGTCCAGGATGTATCTATCACAAGAAAAAACCTGGATTTATATCTTTTCTTTGATACTTATTACTTATTTGGCCTTGGATGTGTCTTCTAACATTCCTGGGTCTTATCTTCTTCTGTAAATTGAAAGGGTTGGACTAAACAATCTAAATCTAGAAAGTTGAACAAATTAGTTGAACTAGCTCTAGTCCTGAAATCTTAGGATTTTTTTTGTTGTTGTTGTTATTCCAAGTCCATTGTTCTTTATACTCTTCCAGTGGAACTCATCAAATTTTTGGGTCTATTGATCCATTTATCTACTTAAAAAACTTTTGTTTCTGGGAATTATATCTCTCACCTAAGTATTATTATTCGACTTTGTGAACTCCCTGAAAGGGAGTCACAGGGAGCCACACTTGAAGAATCACTGTACTATACCATTGTGCTGTTCCAACTGGATAATTCTTTCCCTTTTCCCAAGGCCATATTATTTTCTAGCTTTTTAATTGCATAATTATTTGTAATTATTCTCTTTTATCTTGAAAGCTGATTTCTTAATGTCTTCTGTCTGTCTCCTTTTATTGCCTTCTATTTTCTGTTTTCACATTGGGGTACTGGCCAATAGAACCAACTGATTATTTACCCCTTTTCCTGATTTTCTCTTTACAAATATTTAGTAAAGGAAATGAAACTTCTCTATACTGAGAACATGGAACTAGTGGTTTTGAGTCCATCCTCACTCTGGTTAATTGGAATTTTCTCACCTAACAAATCTCTAAAACTTCCAAGATTACATATGAAACAGTTGAAGCATGTAATTTTTTCTTGTTTGATACATCCCTACCAAAGGATAGCAGTATGCTACAATGGAATGGGGAATGGCTCTGGAGTACGAAGACCTGAGTTCCTATCTCTCCTCTTGTGCTTATTGTCTGGGTGACTTTAAATCATTTAATTGCCAACAGTTTATTCAATCTTAAGGCCTTTCAAGCCTTTATCTATGATCTTAGCTATGATCTTTGTGTCAATTTATGCATAGAATTCTTGGTGTGATACATAGAAAAGTACAAGAAGGCAGTGAATTAATGAGGAAGGTTCATTTTGGAAAACAAACATATCAGAACAAATTCAAATAACCTGTTAATATCTTCTTGAAGAGGATTTGTTTTCCCCTCCCGTTTCTAATTCCCTAACTCCCACATGCTGGTTACAAAAGGTCATGGGCAGAAACAGATAAAGGAGATAGACCAAAGCCTCCAAAGTCATAACTCCACAGAGCAAGTTCCTTGTTCTTCGCCCCATTGGAAGACTCTCTCTGTGCTGGGCCTTGCTCCTGTTTGTTGATTTGGAATAAAAGCACTCACTCACTTCATGCCCAGGCTGACCACAGCCTGACTCCGTTCTTCTTTGGGCCCTTTTCCCTTTAGACACTGCTCACATCCCAGATTATCCTTTGGGCCCTTCTTGTGACTTAGAACTGATTTAACTATGAATAACTCCTGTGGATTTTGGGGATTTACCCAGAGCACTCACTGCTTCAGCTGAACAAATCATTGAAGCAAAATTGGCTCAAGGAATCAATGACTTGGGCAGACGCATTTATAGCCCATAAATATCTTGTTTGATTGCAAGTCCCTTATAGAGAATTCCTTTAAAAAGGTCTTTAATTAACTTAGACCTGTCTAGAATAATTCCAGTGTATTGCATAAAACAGTAATTATTTATACTTTAGGCTTTCATCTCAAAGAGATATGGCCCATATTCCTCAAACTTTTCGGGCTGATAGAGGTCTTTGGATGTAAAATAAAGTTCTCCTTTGACCAGAAGGGGAAGGAGTCTTACTTGGTAGACAGAGACAGGAAAGTGACAGACAAGAAGGGGACATAGAATTTCTGAGGAAGAAAAGCAGCTTCTCCTCTGACTCGTGGTTGGGGAGTTGGGGAAATATTCTGGAAGACTTTCCTGCTGGTGAAGGCATTAACTTAGGCTTTTTACATGCTTAACTGATCTCATTCATTTGCATTCTTTTTATATTAGTACTTTTTCATCCAGTGCAATTTTTTTGTGTTTTTTTTTTTTTTTTAAGATTACATCTCCCTATTTCATCCAGACTGGTGCTCAGTGATTTCTCAAATCACTTTATAAGCACCACAGGATCTGTAACCTGCTCATTTCCAACCTGGATCTGTTCATACCTCGTTAGGCAGCCTAAAGGCCCCTTACCCAGGGCTTTCCGTACTGATGAAGACCAAATGTGGATACCCAGTTAGCTTATTATTATTGTTATTAATTATTATTATTACGGCGGCTCAGAACTCGAGCTCAAGTAGCCCTCAACCTCAGGTTCCATGGAAGCAGAGATTTTTGCCACCATGCAAATAGGACTCACCAAAAGTCCTATTTCCTTCTCAGCCCTCTTCAGAGAATCTCCTGAAGACCCTGGATGCTTTCCTCTAATTCTTTTTGTTTTATGAATACTCATAGAAGTCTCAGCTGGTCTCTTTACTCTGTGTAAGTGAGCCTGCCATCTTTTCCAGTCAAATATGTGGTATCTCTGACCACTTTTTGAACTCAGGCCTTGATTAGTAACATTGCTATCAGAGCACACTTCCCTTTTCCTTTAGCTTAGCAATATTTTGACTCTTTTGAAGTCATGCTCCTCCATGATTCATAGACATCTATTATCATTAGGAGACAATTAGTATTAAAAAAGATGGGCTTGTATTTCAGGCAGCATGGAAATCAAGATCTTTGACATTAATGACTAAGTAATGGTCATTATCAGTGAATAATTTCCTTTTTTCTCTGGTGGAGCCTATGTTTTAAATACTGAGTTTCAGATGCGCAACTCATGATGATGATCTACTAAGAACAGCCTGGCCATATACTCACTATCTGGGATAGATAGGGTAGCATGGTGAAAAGAACACTGATCCTGGAATAAAAAAAAAAATTACAGATTCTAATATGTATTAGTTGTGTGTCCTGGAGCAAGCCATTTTACTTTCTGGGCTTCGTCGGTAAAGTTGGGGCATAATTGTTGACATACCTGTTTCATAGGATTAGTGTCAGATGGAATAGCTGTTGTTGAGAGGAAATTTTCCAGAGTGGAAAAGTGCTAACCCTGAAATCAGAAGGACCGGGTACAAACCCATATTCTAATAAATACCAGCAGCTTCCTCATCCGTAAAATGGGGATGATGATCCCTATAAATAGCCAAGTCACAGGAGGTGAGGTTCAAATGAAATGATACACAAGATTTTTGCAATTTTTTTTAGTGCTGAATAAATATCCACTATTATCTTGTGAAGGTATAAACACTATGTAAATGTAAACACTTGTTATTTTTACCTGCTGGTTGGACCACCTGAGAGTGGACATGGGAATGAGGAAAGGAAGTGTTTCTCTAGATCACATAGCACAGAATTGATTGATTGTTAACTTGGGTGACACACTTATTCCCTTGAAATCTTTTCTCTAATGACTCATCATTCTAGCTCTTGTTTGGACTTTTTTTTCCTTGAAGGTAAGCCGTAACTTTGAGCTGGTTGGACGAGTTAACTTGGATCAGCTAGAGCAAATGAAGGAGAAGATGGAGATGACCAGCAGTGATGATGAGGAGGACAAGGAAGAAGAAATGAACAGCAAAGGTGAGGACAAAAATGGCTTTTTGCTTTAACCTCAGGTTACATAGTTTTAGAAGCCATAGACTTCTATCATATCTGTCTATATGACCATACATGTTGGTTATTCTATATGAAATTCATGCAAATATAAGCATGAATATTTTAATTAGGCTATTTAGACTTCTAAGTAAAAAGATTTTTATAATAAAGCTAAAGACTGTTGTAAAGCAGAAGAATCAACCAGAAAAGTTATTTTGAATTAAAATAAAGAATGGCTAAGATTACAGTAGTGGTGAGTTTATACATAAGTGGGGTTGATTTTCAATATTATGGAAGAATCCATATCTCTGAAATCATGAAAATAAAAGGATGCCCACTTTGGGACATAGCAGTCAGCTTTTTATATTTCTGATTCCTCTAGTTATTTGCCCAAGCTGGGCTGGGGACCCAGTCCTTTCCGCATGATAGTAGATGTTTTTGGTGTAGATTTCTCAATTATTACTTCTTTATTAGTCACCAAAGACGGGTCTTCCTTTCTCAGAGCCAAAGTTCCCCTCCTTCTTCATGACATTAACAGAAGAGTTCTGGCTTGCAAACCAGAATCTCATTATGGTCCTAAAACTCATAACAAAGAAGAATTTATTGGAAAATAGAAAATGGATTATTCTTCAGAAACTTTACCCCTTCCCTTATATCATTCCCAAAACAATACTTTCCCCCTTTTTTTTGTCCTGGATCTCAGGGAAAAAAAAATACTTTTTAACAAAACCATAGTCTAAACAAGAGAATTTAAAATCTTTAGCCTTGGTGATCGGCAGCGTAAATTCCTTCTTTGCCAGGAAGAGGTTTGTGACATTGGAGGTGCGCTGTTTTTTTTTTGTTTTGTTTTTTTTTAATTCCATTTCACACACATTCTTTCCTTCGTGGAGAACTCTTCCCATCTGTGAGGCGTGACTAGAGCTCTCTGCCTCATTGTGCGTGCTTTTGACAGCGGCTACAAAGGGGCCCTTTCACTTCAGGATGTTGTGTGCCCTGCTGTTTCTCTTCAGGCAATAAATTATTCTTCATTGGATGTTATGACTTTTTAATCTCTCCAACTTAACATCATTTGAATCTAAAGGTTAAAAATACAGGACAGGCAGCAGCCTTTTCCAGACCTTGGTAGCCTCTAACCTCCCAGAGCTTTAGAAGACAAAGGGGGAAACATGGCAGGTGAGGATGGGAGAGCCTCTAGCCCATTTTCCTCTCTCCCTCCTTTCTCCTTTGCTCCTCACTAACCATGGCATAAATCCAGCTCAGGGTGACTGGAGGGAGCTTAATGGTCTCTGATAGCTTCTCTCCCAAGACTCCCGAGTCCACATTCATGAACCTTAACGCACAGAAAGAAAAAGTCTTAGGGGTGGGGAGGAATTTATTCTTCCTTCAAAGGGTGGAGGATTTACATGAGTAACTTCCAGTAATGTTAATGGGAATTACAAGCGTAAATCATCCCTGCCCCCACACTGCTCAATGAAAGGAGAATAGCCACTATTGTCTGAATGTCCTTTGAACAGACCCAGAATCAATTTTCCACTATCTAGGTACATTCTTGCCCAGGAGAAGGACTGAGGCACAATAGCCTCCCACACTAGCAGTAAGTCTCCAGGGAGGAGAATCGTGGGGAGGGACAACCAGAGGGGTGCCCCCCAAAGACCGCTGGAAGATGTTAATGAGTGCTCAGTATCCTTCTAGCAGGATTAGACTTAGCTGAGGGTGTTAGAAGGAAAGTGAACTGGCTTCCCATCTCATAATGGGAGAGGAAAAGTGTTACTGGGGCCCTTCCCTCCTTTGCAATTTAGGTCTTTAATGAAGCATACTTAGTTACTAAGAGGTAGCATGCATTTGTCTTCATGTGATGTGTAGATGAGAGAGAGAGAGAGAGAGAGAGAGAGAGAGAGAGAGAGAGAGAGAG
>JAJPUD010006976.1:84417-98760 GCA_023553655.1 Myrmecobius fasciatus
GAGAGAGAAGGAGGAAGGGAAGAGAGAAAAAGAAGGAAGGAAGGAGAGGGGTAGAAAGGAAGGGAGGGAGAGAGACAGACAGACAGATAGATAGATAGATAGGTAGATAGATAGATAGATAGATAGATAGATAGATAGATAGATAGATAGATAGATAGATAGATGATAGATAAGACAGATAAAGAGAGCGAGTGAGAGAGAGAGAATGCACACTTGTAGGTAGATAAACTACAGTTCCCAGCTGCCATAGCTTGATCTAAGGGTAGATTTTTTAAAGTAAAGAAACCAGGCATGAAGAGATCAAAATTAAACCAAGCAGAATCCCTTCTCCTCCACCACCACCCCCTTTCATTATGTAGTTTGGGAGGAGTCAGGAAGGCATTCTGTTGATTTCTTGCCCAAATAATCCCTGCTAAGGAATTAATGCTCGGAGCAGATGGTGCTGTCTCATTTCCAATGAAAAGAATCAAGCGAGATAGTCTGTGCAATTATTTTTAATGGCTTGTGTGGTGATCTTCTTAATTTGTGAGAAAATGTTTCATCTTTTGTTGAAACTGGCCCCATTCACATAGCTTTTTTGTGTGCAAGATTAAGGAAGCTGAGAAACACCTATGCAGTTAATGTGGTGGTTCAAATTTTATCAGATGGCGTTCAGGGCACGAGACATCTTTCTGTAACATCTTGTGCATGCAGGCACAAAGTGATCAGATATGTGGAGATGATCCTTCCTGCGCTGCCGTAGCTTTGCATTGTGACTGGAAAGCAGAATAGACCCAGCTGTTTATTGTAGACATAAAGACTTTGGCCCGGGTTGGTAGGGAGCAATAAACTGATCATGAGGCTTTGGATCCTATGAGGTTTGCTAGCCTCCGATTACTTTCATTTGTGAGAAAGAGCGTTTTGTGTTCTTTATCAATTATTCATTTGGTCAGCCTGTGTTTAATTGAGTCAGCCTTGGAGGAGGTCCTGTAGAGTGGGGAGTCCTATAAAGCCCTTGTAGTAGGTCTTATAAGGCACCTGTAAATAAAAACATCCGTCATGGCTCCTGTCTTCAGGAAGATTACAATTAATTCAGTTAGTAGGATTTCAGGAAAAAGGTCTTACAGACCTTAAAATAGTGCTTAAAAATAGGAACAAAGAGTTACCTTAGCAGAGGAGACAAAGATGATTGGGCTTATAACAATTTAGGGGAGATATAGGTCCTCATTTCAGGGATTTTTCTTGAGTCAACCATAAAGAACTTTCTTTAGTAGATAAAAGTTTGATGGAATATCAGAAAAAGTTGCCCAAGATTGATGTTTAAAAAATAGATTTATCACTGAAAATTAACAGGAACCTTCCTGGTGATCTGTGATTCCATTTTTCCCCTCTTGTCTTTTAAAGAGTTAATTTTCTGTCCCTCTTTCTTCCTCTCACAGATCTTATGAGGTTTTCAGATGGCAGGGTTTGCTCTGAAAAGCGATTTCCGTGCGAGTTCTGTGGACGGGCATTTGCACAGGGCTCCGAGTGGGAAAGACATGTGCTGAGACATGGCATGTAAGTCTCCACCCAGTGGGTGCTCCCAAGAATTCCATGCTCTAACATGAAGTGGGGGAATGTTTGGGAATGTTTTAGGGGTTCCCCTAGGTAGAAAACAAAAGGACACAGGCCCCTCTGTGAAATATCTGCAGCACGCGTACTATAAATTAGTAAATGTAAATGCTTTTGTTTTATTTTGTTTTCTGTTGGTTTTCACTAGGGTCATTCTAGTCAAATAGGGTCCCCTATTTCTAAATGACAAAATCCCATCGCTTTTATAGAGAGAAGTGTAGCGTTTTCTCCGGCCAGTGTCAATTCAGCTTTCACTAGCGTGACATTCTCTAATAGAGCGCTGGACTGGGAGTCAGAAGACTTGGCTTCTGTTCCTGGCTCTGCGACTGACTCATTCATTGAGTGACCTTGAACAAGTCATTCATCTCTTTGTGCCTTAAATGTCCTGCCTCTGGGGATAGTGCCAGCTTCCTCCGCCGGCCTCCCAGGTAGGTTGGATCATATCTATAAAGTACTTAGAGATCATCCTTGAAAATAAAGTCATCCTTAAGACAGACAGTCGTAACCTCTGTAGGACAGACTTACTATTCAGTGGTCAGAGCCTGAGCAGTGGCTTTGGATATTCCCAGAGACGATTGGTGGAGTTTAATGAGAGTTTACTACCCCCTTGTCTAAACTTAGCTCAAGCAGGCCCTGTTAATGAATGTTGTTAGAACCTCCAGTTGATAGAACCCAATAGCAGCTGATGTTGGTTCTATCTTAAGGGGATTTTAGTTTGTAAATATTTGTTATTGTTAAATATTCTTCGTGTTGGTGGCTATCACTGTCCTAGAAACTTGTGGGTGTGTTTGTTGGGATGCAGGAGAAGGTGATCTTATCATTTTAGCATTTATGATCAAGTAATGGAGGTATATATGCCAAATTGTGTCAAAGGCACAAGCAATTAAGAGAGCTGGAAAAGGTGCAGCCTAAGCTATTGCATAGGAAGAAAAATGCCAGCTATGGAGACCACCAGTTGCATGCTCCTGGCAACTGGTAAGAGAAAACCCAATGGTGCTTTTGTATTCAGGGGGAAAAGGAGTGTTGGGTTTCTTTCTCATTTAGGAAAAAAAAATGTCCATTTCATTCTCTCCCATAATATTTCTTGTAGGTCTCTGAATGACAACAAGAAAGTGAGCAGAGAGGATGACCATCCAAAGGAGAACTTGGAAGAAAATACTAAGATAACCCTAACGGAAGAAAGAGAAGGTGATGAGGAGGTGGAGATGGACTTTTCCCTAAAGGATGATGAAACAGTAGCAGTCTGTGTGGTAGCTGCTGACAAATCTCTCCTGGAGAATGCAGAGGCCAAAAACGAATAAGCGTTTGGTGTGATTCTTAATCAAACCCTACTTGAACATCGAGGAAGGGGTGGGAGGGCGGGCTGGGGTGGGAAGGGAGGGCGAAGGAGAAGACAGAAACAAAGCTGCTTTTTAGGACTGAACGATCTATTTTCAAAGCACTGGTACCTGTGTGAGTGAGTGTGTATATTAAAGTTATTTAAATGGTGGAATAAGTGGCTCCATTACATCACTGAATCCTTTCTTCCGGACCTCACTATGGAAAGTACATTCATTTCAGAATGTGGAAGCAACTCCCACATTGTACAATGTGATTTGTGGTGGAGTCTTGGACGGTTAATGGAAAGGGGAAGCTTCATGAGAGTGGAAGAAGACGTCTCGTAGGGGGGACAACTTTTTGACGCACAACTTTTGGTGCGTTTTTCTAGTTTTAATACAGTAAGCTTTTTCCAGACTTAACTGCAGCCGCTTTGAGGAAGAAAAAACAAAAACAAACAAAAAAAAAAAAAAAACTGCTTTGCTTAAAACAGTCACCTGTTTCCTAGTACCTCAAAATTAACCAAGGGAATTCTCTGCATTTGTCAGTACTACCTGTCAATTGTCGTGGTTAAATGTAGAGAGAACTGCTGGACAAGATGGTGAATGGGGAAAAAAAAAAGTTTTAAAGAAAGGAAAACAAATTGTGCTTAAAATCCCAGTGTGGGTTTTATTTCTTAAAATACTGTGATTTTTTAATTATTTTAGTAAAAAACAAAACAAAAAAAGAAACAGACTTTAATTACTAGATAACTGTTTGTGAGTTGTCATCCTTTATTCCAGGTAAGCTGTTCGTTAGTGTTGAACCATAATTTAGGATTTGATAGATCCGCGTGAGCTAATTTCAAGGGGATTGTGCCGGTTTGTTTGCCACATGTTACTTTTATATCAACCTGCGGTGTTACAGATACAGCACAATTCAGTTTTTTCATGTAAAATGTTTTGAATTTTTCTGTTTGTTTTTTTTTTTTTTTAACTGGGGGGAGCGAGGGAGATTTAGTTTTTGTGAATAGGAATGTTTTGATTTTCAACATGGAAATAACAAAGAAGTTAACTTTTTTTTTTAATTTAACTAAAGAACCAAACTTAGGGCACAGCTATGCAGCTTGTGGGCCAGACAAGGAGGTCCTCGTCATCATTTCTTTTTGTTATTGTTGTTGTTGCTTATTGAATTAACATATTATCAGTCTCACACAAATAGTTTCTGTTAAGATTGGCTGGCTTTTCATGTGTGGTCTTTTTTGTTCCTTTTTTTTTTTTCTTAAAGTTTGTTTTTGGTGGGCAAGAGGATGTGTTTGAATCACATCCCTAAGGCTAGAGAGGATGAGAAATATGTCTGTCCTACCAGAAGCCTGGAGAACTGCTTGTTAATGGATCTAAAGAAGAGCTGCTATGTTTCCCCCTTGTTAGTGGTCACAGGAGGGGGGCAGCTTTGGCTGAATCTTGAGTCTACACATATGGTATGTTCTGATTGTGAACAAAGGGTTTCGTTCCAAAAAAAGTAGAAAGAACTTTTATTGAAACCTAGTTTTTAGACGTGTGTGCACGGGCACACGTGCATGTGCCCACATGCACGCTGGCGTGTGTGAGTGTGTGTGTATGTGTGTGTGTGTGTGTGTGAGTGTGTATGTCTTTTTGTTTTCCTGTTTGTTTTTTTACTGGGAGGGTCTGGGGGAGGGGAGGGTGGGCAGGAAGGGAAGGGGAGTTGCTGAGAGGTGGTCCCACACAGCTTCAAATAAAATCCATGGAAAGATGTTGCATTTGTGGAATAGGTGCTTACTTGAAAAGCATGGTTTTTATTTTTATTTTTTTCCCTTTTCCTTTATTGCTGTTATAAGGTTTTTTATTTGCAGGGTGTTTATTTTATTTTGGGGGAGGGTTAAGGGAGGGAAAGCATCTTGTGGAAACCAGAAAGGGGGCGGGTGTGAACTATCTAGACAAATACTCATTTTTGTGTCCATATTTGTTTTAAATTGGCCTCATTTCAAATGTATTTAAACAGTTCCATACCTGGATTGGGTGTTTGTAATGGTTACCAAAAAAACAAAAACAAAAACAAAAACAAAAAAAAGAAGAAAAAAGAAAAAAAAGAAAATGATTGTGACATGCTTTTATCACTACTTTATTTTTCAAATAACATGTAAATATTGTAATCCATTGGATTTTGTTTTGCTAACCTGTTAATAAAAAATATGGGACCATTATCCTTTTAACAAGGCTAGAATGTCATTTCTTTCTTTATTCAAAATGTATACCTATTATATTGTGGCCACACATTTTGGATGCATTATTATAATTCTGTTGACTGTAATGACCTAGAATTGACACCATTTTTTTTCATTGTTTAATTTATACAGAGGACATTTTTTTTTCCAGAGCTTGAGAGAAGGAAATAAATAGCAAAATGATGACCCCTTGGTTCCAGCCAGTCAGTATTTCCTGACACTTAATTAGTGATAGGGAGATCCTGAGTCTCTGAAGCAAAGGGTTAAAAAAAAAAATTAAAAAGCAAGTAGGTTATTCAAGTTGTTGGCAACGTACATTTTGTAATGAAAAGTGAAAAATTAATAAAGAATTTTTTTCAAGTGTGTCTATGTGCATCTATTGTAACTCATTTGATAAACAGCAAAGGATACCAAAATCCAAAGTAAAAATAACACAATACTGCCTTTGAAAGCATAGAGATAATGCAATTCTATATGAATTGGTCCACTCTCTGCATGGCACTGTGATTGGTACGGGAAGGGGGGAATACAAAGTTCACATGACCTTTCACTTCAAGGGGCTTACAATCTAATTGATAAAATCACAGCGGGGCATTCTGATATGTCCCAGAGTACTGGATTTGACTCCATGTGAAATGTCAAAATAAAATTAGGATGAAATGCAAGCTGTGATTTGATTTTTCAATGCAAACAACGTTCCTGCTGCAGATATTGGCCAACAAGCAACATGTGGAAGTTTATGGAGACATTTTTCAGTCAATAAAGTGCTTCCAAGTGCTCTGGTAAGTTTCAGTCGAGAAGGCAGAGCAACAGTGATAAAACTTTATCTGGGCAACATTTTTTTTTCCCTGTGGAGGTCACTTTTTTTTAAAAACCTAAGGGCATACCAAGTCACAAACCCCCTAAAAAATACTTTGCAATGTAGCCATGTATGCCTAAGAAAAAAATTGGCTCAACAAAATGATGTCAAGTGCAGAGGAATTAGTCGTGAGCTTTTGGTTTGGGGTTTTTGAGCAACTCAAATGGAAATCGGCAAAGGAAATCCACATTGGCCTGGAGCCTAAAAAAAATTAAATTAAATTAACAGATAATTCAGAGTGTTGATTTTACACTTTGGGCTTTTCCTTCTGAGACATAAAAAGAGCACTGCCAGGTCCAAGACTTGGACCGAAGCAGCTAAGCAACATGGTACTCACAATTCTAGACTTGAAGTCAAGAAGACCTCAGTTCAAATCCTGCCTTAGAGACTTATTAACTTCATGACCATAGGCTTCTCTCAGTCTCGGTTTATCTATAAAATGAGAATAACTAATCCCTATTTCATTTCATTGTAAAAACCAAATGATGTATGTATGTATACATATATATGTATGTGTGTAAAGCCCATTGTAAATCAAATGCTATATAAATTTTAGTTATTTGAGTATTGATTTTGATTTAAGTTCACTTTTATTCTCCCATCTATTAAATGGGGGTATGGATGGAAGCATAATAATAGACATAAATAAAAGATGGAAATAATTGTTAATACTATTGAATGCTTTCAAGTTACAATGGATTATTTCGCCAAGGGAAATGGCTGATTGTTCTGATACCACTCGGCTCAGCTTCCATGAACTCCCAGACTAGATTAAAGGTGTAGTATATGGGATTACTCTTAAGGTGGAAAATGTCTCAGAGAGAAAAACAAGAATGATGGAGGGAGGCTCTTGAATTCATGCCGAATGAGAATTGGTTGACCCAAATGGGTATGTTTGACCTGAAGGAGAGAAGAAGGGACTATAGATGTCTTTAAGTAATTGTAAAGCTGTCATGTGGAAGGAATAGAATTATTTTTGTTTGGCCTCCAAAAGACATAATTAAGTAATGGAGAAAAATGACAAACTTTATAAGGAAAAGTTTCCTATGACACCTATTCCAAAGTAGAATGGGCTGCCTTACAGGCTGATGGATTCCCCATCACTAGAGGTCTTCAAGGAGAGATTGAATGACCATTTGTCATTTGTGTGGCAGTGGGGATTCTTTTTTGGATTTGAGTTAGACTGCCAAGGACCCTTCCAACTCTGAAATTCTGATTCTAGTGAACTTCATTTTAGGCAAATGTATTCTCAACAATCTGTGTTCATTTCTATTTTCCCCTTGTGTTTTATGCAACGGAAATGGAAATGTATTGGTAACTGATGGTACAGATGGAGATTTTCCCTCAGCAGCTCCAGAAGAGTTAAGGAACCTTGCTATTTGGAGAGCTCAAGGCTGGGCGTTTCTGTATAGAGCTATATGTCCTATAACACCAACACCACTATTTCAGAGACTTGATTTTACAGATCCATTTCAACTTCCTGTTTTCAGGGACTTGAACTAGATCTTTACAATGAAAACTTTGGATACATGTGATCTTCAGTTGGAAATGAATTTTTCTTCAAATGAAAGAGGGGGGAAGAGCCTTATAGCTGATTTAGGCATTCTTGAACTTTAGGGAAACAGTAAAAAATAAGAGTCTACTACAAATAGTCTTTAAAATTTAAGACCATTAGAGTTGACACAGACTTGAGACAATGGAGTCTGACCTCCCTGTTTTATAAGAAAGGAAATTAAGACTCAGAAGCCAATAATTTCCTCAAAGTCACAAAACTAAGAAATACAAAGAAAACTTGAACCCAGGTCTTAGGATTTCCAACCTCAGTCTTCTTTCCACTGCTTTACTTTGGGCACATCTTTTGGCTGGTCTTTAGAGAGACTTTTTGGTTAAATTACATCATAATTCCCCAAAGTTTGTGAGATTATAGAATGCCAGATCTAGAAGAGGATTTTGACATTCTTTAGTCCACCCCTACATTTGGAGAAATGAAATAATACTAGTATTCAATATAGTACTTTCAAGATTTGTAATCTTTTTTATGTATTACTTTGTTCCTCACAAGGGAAGAAAGAAGGAAGGAAGGATTTGCTGAGAACCCCATTATGTGCCAGGCATTGTACTAAGTTCTTTACAATTATTTAGTTCATTTTAGCTTCACAGCCATTCTGGAATGTGGGTGCTTTAATTATCCCCATTTTACAAACTAAGGAAACTGAGATAGACAGGTTAAGTAACTTGCTTACTTACACAGCTAGTACATATATGAGGCTATATTTAAACTCAGGTCTTCCTGACTCCAGGATCAGCATTCTATCCACTGCACCACCTAGTTGTTCCTATTTCTGTTTCCACCAACAGTGGAAAGGGGGAATATTTTGTCTGCAATAATATTTTTTTCCTAACCTCTCCTACCTCTAACTCCTACTCTGGCATTGTTAATATAAACTATTAGACTGTAAGCTCCTTGAGAGCAGGGACTATTTATTTTTTATATCCCCAGTTCCTAGCATAAATTTTTTTAAAAAAATAAATATATGTTGAACCATATGCATCACCTGGTATTTATAAAATATTTGCACAAGGCAGTAGGTAACTTTTAGATGCATTACTGTCTCTCTACTAACAAGCCAAAAAGGAAAGTATTTAGTGTTGGAGGAAGATTTGTTTTGAATTGTCCTTATTTGTTTTTTAAAAAGGATACATTGAACATCTGAGCAAATGTAGGTTTCTTTTCTGGTGCTAGTGAGCAGCCCAGCTAGTGAAGTCACATGCGTAGCTACCCACCCTCAGTTCAGCCATTACTGTTTCTGCAGACTGTAACTTCAAGTGTGGTGGGAACCACAAGGGGAGAAAGAAGCTGCTGTAATAGAAAACTAATGAGGGGGAAGAAGTAAATCAACTCCAAGTGGGGTGTATTTAGTATTGCATCTTTTCCATCTCATTTCACCTTAAGTGACACATGCAGATGTAATTTCAAGCTTCCATCTTTCTTGAGTCAAGTTGGGGAAATGTACCGACTTTCCTTATGTTCCCTTTCCATCTTCATCTAATTTCAGGGGCCAGGTGCCTTGTTTCCTTTACCCAAAAATTCTATCAGCTACCATTACTTTTGTTCCCCTTTCCCCAAAATTCGAATTCAATCAGCTACTATTCCTTATTATAGAGGAATGTGATTTGGAGCTGCAAAGGACCTTGATGATCAAAGGGTCATAGAGGAGGAACTGGAAGGGAATTAATTCATCAAATCCATTTTACAGATGAGAAAAATGAGGGTCCTTATCAAATCTTTTATCCAGCATCTCACAAAGAAGAAATGTCAGAGCTTGGTTTTTAACTCAGTTCCACTAATTCTAAATAAAATATTCCATTAAACGACTGAGCCTTCATATAATCCAACCTCCTCATTCTACACATGAGTAAACTGAAATCCAAGGAGGGGAAATGATTTTCACAACAGCACACAGATAGTTTATAACAGAGGCAGGATTCAAATTCAGGAATTATGACCTGAAACCCAGTGCATCCTAATTTCTTTATATTATCCTATCATTTACAGTTAGGCTAATTTTGATTCCAAAGATTTATAGAAATGATCAGATTGTTCTCTTATTAAATAGGACCACTCATAATTGATTTTTCTTTTTTTTTCAGAATTAGGAAAAGCTTATTCTTACTCATTATTTTACAAAGGAAATTTTTAGGAGTAAAGAGGGAAAACAATGATCAGAAGAGAGACAGAATTTAAATTATACTAAAATAGATTTAGGGTGAACATTTGTGAATTCTGTTTTGTTTTTAGTGCTAAAAGGACAGTAGGGTCAAAGGTTATCAAGAGAGTGGTGGAATTTATTTAGCAGGAGACCTGTGGGGGAAGGATAAGCTGTTCTGATTAGGTAGGTGCTCATCCTGCTGCAGTGACCTCTTAAAGTTTTTTTTTTTTTTTTCTAATTCTATCAGTAACCAAATGCTAGCTAGCATTGTTGGAGTTCTTGGGAGATGGGGAGCCTAACTTTTAAGTAATTAGGACACCCTTTGTTTTACTTCTGCTTTCATTTACAATTGATCCATCAACAAACATTTATTGAACACTTACTATGATCAGTTTCTGGCTCCCTTGAATATTTTCATGATCTCAGACATCTGGAAGCCCACTGCCAAGTTTCAGAAGAAACAAATTAGAGACAAGGAGAATGGGAAGGTGAGGGAATGTATCTTTTAAAAAGCTACCCTGAAGCAGGAAACTAGGGGGAAATTTTTACCACGACTTTCTCTGATAAAGGCTTTATTTCTCAAATATGTAGAGAACAGAGTCAAATTCATAAGAGGTATTCTTATGAATACTTATAAATACAAGTATTCTCCAATTGATAAATGATCAAAACATATGAACCGTCAGTTTTTAGAACAAAAAAAAAAAATAGAAGCTATCTAATCATTTAAAAAAATGCTCTAACTTCCTATAGATTAAAGTAATGCAAATTAAAACAATTCTGAGTTACCACCTTACATCTATCAAATTAGCCAATATGACAGAAAAAGAAAATGACAAACTTGAAGGGGAGGTGGAAAAATTGGGACACTAATGCACTGCTGATGGAATTGTGAACGGATCCAACCATTCTGAATAACAATTTGGAAATATATCCAGTGATGCAAAAATGTGCAAACTTTTTGACCCAATAACACTGCTAGGTCTAAGAAATTTAAAAATGAAAGAAAGAAAAGGGCCTGTATATTAAAATAATATTTTAGCAACTCTTTTTTGTAGTGACAAAGAATTAAAAATTGAGGGGATAACTATCAACTGGGGAATGGTTTGTGGTATATGATTATGATGGAGTACTATTGTGCTATAGGAAATGATGAACAGGGTGGTTTGAGAAAACCTAGGAAGACATACATGAACTGAGACACAAAGTGAAGGAAACAGAACCAGGAGAACCCTATATACAATAATCTCAATACTATACTGATTATCAACTATGAATTTGTAGTCAACTGTGTATTAGATATTCTTAGCAATACTATGATCCAGGACAATTCCGAAGGATTTATGATGAAAAATGATATGTACCTCTAAAGAAAGAATTACTATGTTCTGAATGCAGATCAAAGTATACTTTTAAAAATTCATTTTTCTTGGGGTTATATTATTGATTTTGGTCTGTTTTCTTTTGTAACATGGCTAATATGGAAATATATTTTGCATGACTTCATATGTGTAATCCGTATCAAATTGTTTGCCTTCTCAAGGGGTAAGAGGAGAGGTAGGAAGGAAGAGAATTTGAAACTCAAAATTTAAAAAGAAATAAATGATCAAAAATTTTACTTGTAATTGAGAAAAATAAAATTACATATTTTTATAAAGCCACTCTGCACTGACCTACTTGCATTTCAAGGTTTCTCCAATCTAGTTCTCATCTACTTTAACAGTCTTAGTTCATGCTGCTCCCCTTTGTGTATTCTCCTTTTTAGTCCAACTGGACACCATATATGACATTTTCTCTTTTCCATGCTTATGCAGAGGTGGTCCTTCATGTCCTTCTTCACCTTTATCTCTTAGAATTTGTAACTCTCTTCAAAATCCAATTTAAGTGTCCCCTCCTTTCTAAGGTTTCCCTGATCCTTCTTCTAAAATCCCAGCTATTAGTAGTCTTTTCCCCTTTGAAATAAATTTGTATATGCTTTGAATATATTTGAATTTATTTTACTATATACTATTATATTCTCCCAAGTTCCTTGAGAGTAGGGAATTTCTTCTTTATCTTCATGTATAGTATCTAACACAATAGCTTTCACATAGTAGATTCTAAATACATGTTTACTGAATTAAATTGGGGGTAATGTAAAAATTGTATTAAGGCCATCCCCTATATTTTCAAGTATTCTAATTACACAAAAGAATTAATGTAACTTTCCAAGCATCTAACTTGTACCCAGGAAATAATTAATTTATGCATAGTACCTATGATTTAAGGGTAGCCTTTGTTATGTGGATGATGAATCAAATTTCTTTGAGTTTTAATGGAGAATTATCTAATCATTTGAAACTGATTCTAATTCATTATAGGCTATAGCTGTACATTCAACTCAACAATGATGATTATATCCTTAATAAATCAACCAACAAGCATTTTAAACCCTTTCCATATTCAGAATACTAGTAGATTACTGAGGAAGGATGGAAAGTTTATAGCAAATAATGCCCCTCCTCTCATCATGGGCTATAGTCTTATGTGGAGATGTGGGTTTTGTTAGCCTAATGGCTCTATCATAAAATGTTTTTTCTAAGATGCTGTAGAACTGATTTCTCAGGATCTTTATTAAATGTGTTAGTGCAATGGAAAGATCACTGAATTTGATAACATAGAGACTAGGTCCAAGTTCTGCCCCTTATTGCCTGGGTGAATTTACCTTTATAAATTTCTGTCTCTTTATCTGAAAAATGAAGACTATATAATATCTAAAATCCTTTCCTGTTCTAAATCTTGGAAACTATGAGCCTATGGCTCACTGTGGCCACTCTCACAGTTTCTTTGAGCTTTGTTTCTCTCCTCTCATTACTCTTACCAGAAAGATGTTGCAGAAAGAATATTGGATTTGGAGTTAGAAGTCCTGGGTTCAAACCTGACTTCTTTTATTTATTATCTCTGTTGTTAGGCCAAATTACTTCTACTCTCAGGGTTTGTTTCCTTATTTTTATTATCTGGAGGACAATGTATATGGAAGAGATGGTTCCTTCTAGTTCCAAATCCTATAAAATCAATCATTATATTGGGTCTGAATTGAAGCTGTGGCTATATGAGGCCATATCATAGGCTAGTCTCTTTAGTCTTTCCATCTGATGTGAATTGTCATGGATGAATTGATATCTAGATCAATTGGGAAAACCATCCAAAATGATTGGGCCAATTGTGTCGATTCACTTGTTTTGGATAAAGAGACCAAGCATATTAGGTTAAAAAAAAAAAAAACGTGACAGGGAGCAGCTAGGTGGCATGGAGGATTTGGGTTCAAAGTCAGTCTCAGACACTTGTGTCTCAGGCCAAGTCACTTAACCCCAATTGCCAAAAAAAAAAAAAATAAGAAAGGAAGGAAAGAAGATAGGAAGGAAGCTAGGAAGGAAGGAAGGAAAGAAGGAAGGAAGGAAGGAAGGAAGGAAGGAAGGAAGGAAGGAAGGAAGGAAGGAAGGAAGGAAGGAAGAAAAGAAAAAGAGGCAGGGACAGAGGGAGAGAGAAGAAAGGAAGGAGAAAGAGAGAGAGAGAAAGAGAAAAGAGAAGAGAAGAAAATAGGAGAGAGAGAAAGAACTATATTATAATTTCATCCCACCTTGATTAGTGAGCAATCCATATCTGCTTTACCCAAATGAATCATAGACATTAGAATTAGAAGGGGCTTTCAAGATCTATTTCAATATCTTCCTTTTGCACATGAGAACTATTGGACAGAGAGAGGTGACTTGCCTAAAGTTACACAGGTAGCAAGTTTTAGAGCTAGGATTTGAACTCAGGTCACCAAATCAAATTTCACTCTATTTTCTGCTATACCACCATTTGTCTTGTTAGACAGGAATACAATTTATATTTCCTTCTCTCTTTGTCTCAAGAGTTTGCAGACAAATGTATAACAATAATTATTCTTTCCTTCCTTCTCTCCTCTTCTTCCCTCCCTTATTCCTTCCCTCCCTTCCTCCTTCCCCCCTCCATATACACACACACACTCACACACACACACACACATATACTTATATAATTACACAACTATACACACATATAATTCTGTGTTAACATTTTCTCCAACACTTTCTTAATTCTAGACAAATAACATAGCAATAAATCAAATTCAACTGTAGCATTTTCTGATTTCAAGATGTGAATGCTCACACTGAAAATTTAACAATTGTCTTTCCACCTGGTTTGATCTGACTCCAGTACACTCCTGATTCTATCCATACCATGATCTGATCCTATGTCAGAGAATCTGAAAAACGAGTTTCAGTAGAGCTAAGACTTGAGATGGGAAGAAAACCACAGAGTGAAATGATTAGTATCTCTCTACCAGTAATCTTCTCAGACTACCATAGCCCAGCCCCAATACATTTAGCTTGAGACTTTGGAAAAGGGGACAAAGAAGAGAAAAGGGGGAAAGAATTGGGAGGGGTGTTCTGTAGCAACTTGCACCTGCTCAGAAGAGGAAGAACACACCAGAAGCTGAAACAAGAAAGAACCAAAGTTTTGCTCTCTCGCGCTCTCTCTCTCTGTCTCTGTCTCTGTATGTCTGTCTCTGTCTCTGTCTCTGTCTGTCTCTCTCTCTGTCTCTCTCTCTGTCTCTCTGTCTCTGTCCCTATCTGTCT
>JAJPUD010006976.1:98770-110103 GCA_023553655.1 Myrmecobius fasciatus
GGTCTCTGTGTGTTTCTCTCTGTTTCTTTCTGTCTCTCTGTCTCTCTGCTCTGTCTCTGTCTCTCTGTCTCTCTGCTCTGTCTCTGTCTCCCTCTGTGTGTTTCTCTCTTTGTGTCTCTCTGTCTCTCTCTGTCTCTGTCTCTCTCTCTTATACTTTACCCCCCCCCCATCTCCAACCAAGCCCTGAGACACATTGCTGTCAGATGAAGCCAACCTCTTTATATTCAAATGTATTCATGTTGATACTAAGTGTTAGCTCTCATCAGATCTGGCATCAATGCTATATTTTTCTCTCTGGGTTTGATATTGCTTTTAAAATAACTAAGTAAAAATATGCAGTTTGGTAGATGAAAAATGTCCTTTACATGAATCTCTGGGTTTTCTTTGAAGATGTAACTGAGTATCTTAAGACAGAAAGAGACCTTTAAAGGTTATCTTGGCCAGCCTCTGCTTTTAGGAAGGACCACATTTAAACCATTGTAAGGAGATAAGAAGATAGGTTATATTTAAAGTCCTCTAAAGAGGAATCTATAATCTTCCTCAATCGCCTATTTCAGGGCATAAGAATCAATTAGAAATGCTAGGTATGTAAAAATTTTATTAAACTAAGGTAGCATATCTTCTTTCTTATTCATCTTCTACTCATTATAACAAGAGGAGCAAAATATTAATAATATTTTCGCCTTCCCTTCTTCAAAAAGCACTCCTGGATCTGAGACCATTTGAAATTCTTCAACATAGACCCTAATAAGCAAAAGGCATTGACTTGAAAATAGGGCAACATTTAAATAATGTTCTAGTGAGTAATACAAGTTCTTGTCTTTTAGTAAAAGATGGCAGATAGACAGTGGGGAGAACTCAAGTGACTCCTTTATCCCATGTTATGGAAAGGATTTCAGTACTGTGTGGAAAATTAAACTAATTTCATTCAATTCAACGAGTATTTGTTAAATACCTACTGTATGCCAGAAACTATACAAAGAGAAACAAATTAAAACAGTCCTTGCCCCAAATAGATATATTAACATACTGTTGGTAGAACTATATAAATGGGTCCAGACATTCTAAAAAGCAATTTGGAACCATGCCACAGTCACCAAACTGGTCATTCTCTAAGACCCAACAATACCATTTCTAAGCCAATTCCATAAAGAAAGCAAAGAAAAAGGAAATGGATCCATGTGCACCAAAATATATTAATAGTCCTTTTTATAGTAGCCCAAAGCTATAAACTAAGAGGATCCCTAAGGAATTACCTAACTCTAAACAAATTGTGTATGTGTTTATGTGTTGTGCATGAATGTAATAGGATATTATTGTTCCATAAGAAATGACAAAATAGACAATTTCAGAGGAAACTGAGATTACCTCTGTGAGTGGATATAGAGTAAAGTAAGTAGAACTAAGAGAATAATTTACAAAATGATAACATTATAAAGAAAAACAGCTTTGAAAGAGTTTAGGATTCTGATCAATGCAATTGAGAAATCATAATGGAAGATGACAGAAGATAAGGAAACCGCAATTACTTGCAGAGAAATGGACTAAAAATGCAGAAGATATACATTATTGGACATACATGGCCAAGATAAGAGTTTGTTTTACTGAACTATTGAACTATATATATATACATATATATATATATATATACATAAACATACATTCACATTTGTAATGTACCTTGTATGTATATGCACATAAATACATACATGTTATTTTTCTCCAATATTTAAATGGATCTGTGATCATTCTAAAGAACTCATCTCATCCATTCCTGTACAAGGGCATGGAGGTAGAAGATGAACTCTTACATATAGGGAATAGCAAATATGCCAACTTAACTAGAATATAGAGTGTACAAATGGTAATAATGTGGAATCACTTTTTGAAACTATTTGGAGGAAGTTTGTGATGCCCTGTAAAGGATGCATAGAAAAGGAGCAAGGAAATCTATGTCTACTTAAAACTGAAGGGTAACAAATGTAGCACTTCTACTTTCATAGGCATTTTACTCTAAGAAACCAACTGATTCTGATATGTAAATATTGATCTATATAGATTATCATTCAATTATCACAATTCCATGAAACAAGTAAAAAAGATATTATCTCTTACAGATGAGGGAAATGAGAAGTGAAGCCTGACAAAAGGCTCATAATACTTAGCAAGTGGCAGGGCCATGCAGGAGGACCCTCTCTACTACTTCAGCTGCTATGATAATAGTCTTGGTTGGTCACTATCATATATAAAGATGAAAGCCCAAAGAAAATCAATGATACACATTATGTGGCTGGAAAAGAAAACCAGGAATTCCTGAAGTCAGGATTTCCTTTCCCACTCTCTTTTTGGTATTCAAATGGTAGACTTGATTTGGTTGGTTGATTTGCTTTATTCTAAAAAGAAAATGTTTCTATTCTTGTTGTGGGTATTTTGTTTTAATATTGACATTTTATTTATTTTGCAGACACATTACCCAGTAAGCTTAGCTGACAAAAATTTTCTCTTAATGAAAATCCAACATTATATTTTGACTAGGAAGTAGAGAGGTGAAGGATGCATATTGCTCAGCTGATGGGGGTGGGGTTTAATGGGAAAAGAGAATGGAGAGGAGGGGGAGAAAAAAAGGGGGAGATAGTGGGAGAAGGGGAGAGACAGAGACAGAGGGATAGAAGAAAGAAATGAGGGAAATAGAGAAGAAGAAAGGATTAAGAATGCATATTACCCAAAGGATGAGAGAGGAAAAAAGAGAGAAAGAGAGAAGAGGAGGGAGAGAGGGAGGAGAAAGAGGAGAAGAAGAAGAGGAGGAGGAAAAGAAAGAAGAAGATGATGATGATGATGAAGATGATGAGGAGGAGTAGAGAGTGAGAAGGAGAGTAAGGAAGAGATGGAGAAGCGACAGGGAGAGAGAAACAGAAATAGAAAGGGGGGGATGGGATGGGAAGGGAGATTGTCAGCTACTGCAATATAAAGAGACATTTCCTCTTTTCAGTTTCCCTAATTACCTGGCTGTTTGAATTATTGGTAGAAAGCAAAGATGCCTTGTCTACACTCACAAATTCTCTTTTGAATTTATTCTCATTAATGAAACAGCTTAGTTTAGTTTAGCTGGCTGCATGCATGACTTCCAGAAACCACATCATAATGTGAGCGGAATGTTGCCTATGAGCAAGAGTGCGGCAGCTTAACCACATTGTTTAAAGAGAGAAGCTCCTCGAGAGCCCAGCCTATGAAATTAATTTAAGATGTGTGAAAACACTAGATTGAAATGCTGACCTTTTCCCTGCAACTGAGACAGACTGCACTTTGGGACTGTTCTAAATACTGCAACTGGTTACAAGACTGGGCCCATCCAAGGCTCCACAAGAATCTTGATTCCTGGTATCTGATGGCCTAAGAGACCTCCACATCCTCCCTTCATTACAGTTGTCCCAAAGGCTAAGGGCACATCTACAGCTGGGAGTAAGGATGCTGGGAACATGAGGGACAGTCCCAAGGATGGAGCATGTGAGAACTTGTCTAAAGTGCATGAGGTTGAATCAATGCCAGTTGCCTTTGGGCATCAAGAGGCATTTCTGGTGAGAATTTCCAGATGACATATTTTCCAAAGAATATCTGGATGCTAAAATTTTAGCAACCTTGTTGTTTTTCTTTTATAATATGATGCGAAATTCTAAAGGGTCTAATTTTTTGGTGGTCAATGTGAAGGAGGGCAAAGTAAAGATGAGGGAGGAAGGAATCATTGATGAAACTGCGACTCACATCAGGAGAGTGTAGATGCTCCTTGCATTTTGTGCCTTGGGAGCACATACTTTGTGTGTGTGTGTGTGTGTGTGTGTGTGTGTGTGTGTGTGTATGTGTGTGTACATGTTGATGGGCAGATCCCCACATAAACACCTTACACATAGTAGGTATTCAATAAGCATTTGGTGAATTAATGAGAAGATGGCCTTTAGCAACAATATAATTTCATGGAGCCAACATTTATATTACCAAAGCTGTAGGTGCAAATTAGCCTGGATGAGCCACCAGTTAAAAATACACCGTAGGGATGAATCTTTTTGCTATGCAATTCCTTTGGATTCTATCTTGAAACAAAAGTAATTCATCCCAACTAAATGAATGCATTCATCTATTGTGGTCCAGAACTTTTATACTTTTAAGGTTCAAACAAAACCCACCTACTCTGGCTTAACACAAGGAGGGAGGGGAACCACCCAAACCCCTCAACTATATTGAACCAGACAGGAAAATTTTTCCTTCTGCACATAGTGGCCCCCTCTCTGCAATTTAGAATCTCAGAGAGTCACTTGAAGCAATGATAAGTTACGTGAATTGCCCAGATGGACCAGTGTTGAATTCATGGATTCCTGACCCTAGTTTTAAGCTGAGTATATACACTGGGCCCCATTTATTGTGAACCTTAAGGAAATTGTTTCAGGACAAATGTATAATCACAGTCATATTTTACTATTATCCAACGTAGAGAAGAAAGGAATCTTTGGATACCAAGATGAGGCCATTTCTATAAGAGAACTCATTCCTACCAGCCATCTAGTAGCTTTCTATGTTAACTGTTTATACTCTCAAAGTAGATGATAAATTCTATTTTTCCTGTGCTGCTGAAGAGGTGCAGGTGCTTTCAGCACTCTCTAAATTCAGCATCCTAGGAAAAAAGTCCCATTTGCCCCACTTTAGTTACAGCTCTGCTTCCATGGTCCAGTGGAATACTATAAAGCATCTGGAGAACTATTAAGTGCCCCTAAATGGTTCCTGCATTACACTTTCAGAATCATTGTTCTATTAAGTTCATTAGGGTTCTACTCTTTTCAGATTTAGCTTGTTAAGGTACAAATTCAACCATCCAAGTTCTAATTCTTCAAGGAGACATATGCATAAGCACTTCAGGGCAGAGCATGGCTTGGTGCAATCTGGATGTCTTAATTTATAAAAGATAAAGGTGGGGTGAAAGGAGTTATATGTTTCTTCCCTTTAGGCCACACAGAATGGAATATTGCTCAGGTTCAAAATTGTTAACTAAATTTCTGAGTGTTTTATTCCTTTCCAAATGCTTCTTACATCTCAGAAAGATCATCTTGTCATTTCATCAGACAAGGGAAGATTTTTCTGGGCTTCCTGTGTAATTCCTTGGTGTCTCACCTAGTAATTCAATTCCTCTGGTACCATGGGCAACCACTTGAGTTCCTCTGTTTTGTTCTAAGTGGCTGTTCACTGAAGTTCATTCAGGTACTATAGTTACTTCTATCAATACTCTATACACTCAGCATACCTCTTAACTGAAAACTTCATCTGACCTTCTCACTCCCATGTGGGTACATATTTTTCCCATGCTGTTCTGTGAACATAGTGTCATCTTCCACTATTCCACATCATAAGCAATTTCAGTTCAACTATCTCCAATCTCTGCTTTGTGCCATGTTCAGTACCATGTAATCCTCCTGCCCCCTCCCTCACATTTTCCCAGAAACATTTTCTCTTTTCACTCTCTTTCTAAAGATGTCTGATGGCAAGGATAACTGATAGAAAAATTTGTTGGTTTCTTCTCTTTATTGATGCTTACTTGTATATTGAATACATTCTCATCTTTCTCCTTATAATACTGTTTGGCTGCCTAAGTTGTAAGCATTCTGAGAAATGACCCTTTGAAGGATGGTGACACTTAATGTGTGGATAAAAAGGACCCAATTTCTTCATCTACAAATGGGGATATGCCTCAATATGGATGTACTTTGAACCCTAGCCATTGTTTTGCCTGATTTTGAGAAACCATGACTCACAATTACAAAATGCCGGGCAGAAATTTGGGATCCCATCTATGAAACCAAGGATAGTTACAGTAACTATCTTACAGAGATCATATCTTCAACCCTTACCTTATTGGCACAGTATTCTTAAAAAGAGAGAGATAAATAACATGGAGTTGACAATCAAACATGAAGACTTTTTTTTTGTCTTTGAAACCCTAGTTCCTAGCCCAGTACCTGACATATAGCAAGCAATCAAGTGTTTGTAGTTTGACTGACATAGTGGAAAGAACATTAGAAATAGTCAGAGTTCCTGCATTTGCTCTATTATTCACTCTGTGTGACTCAGTTTCATTATTTATAAAATGAGAGCTTGGTTAGGTAAAGTCTAAGAACTTTTCTAGCTCCAAATTTATGAGTTCATAATCATTTAAAAAGCATTTAAATGCCTACTATGTTCCAAGAACTATGCTAAAGACCCCCTCTATCAACATGGGTCAGTGACTTTTCTACAATTTATAATCTTGAGAGCTGCTGAGAACACTAAGAGATTTAAGTGACTTGCTAGGATTATATAATTTTGTGTCAGAAGCAGCATTTGAATCCAGGTGTATTTGGCTCTGAGACCAGGTTCTCTGTCTACAGTCAGCCTGCCTATTTAAAATTTTGTAATAATTATTTACATTTCAATTATGTAGTTGATACATTCTATCCTTGAGAAACAGCTAAATTTAAAAAAAAAATGAAACTCACCAATCCACTAATGCTGGAAATCTACAGGGCTGCCACAGGCACAATCATTCTGTGAAACCTCACTTTGGTTGCAATGAGGGATTCCTATGCCTCCTTGAAAAGGTGCTACAGGCATGAAACTACTGGAAAACCTTATTTTCTCCTTCTTATGTCAAGTAACTGACTGAAATATGCAGTCCACTGTGGTAACCAACAAAACATACCTAAGGTGTCTTAGCTTCTGTAGCTGTCATGTAACAGACATGTCACCCCAGCCCACAAACTCTAACAGGGTTAATGGAGTGACAGGAGGATACAAATGTGCTCTCTTTTGCTCATTTTAAGGAGAAAAATTAAGAAGAAAATTACTTATTCATCAATGTCAACCTTGCCAAATAAACACTGCCATTACGCACTCCAGAACTCAAGGAGCAAAGCATAATTGGATACAGGATCAATCAACAGGGGGAAATGCAGGTTAGGTGAGTGTACAAGTGGTTAATTTGCACAGGTAAAGAGGTGGTGATGTTGATTTCATGCAAAAGATGTCTCAGAGATCCTCAATTAAATAATCACATTAATATTTTTAAGGCCCAACTTTAGATGGATTTTTCTTATAGAAAAAATACTAAGGGGTGTCCCATGAATATTTCTAGATGAGTGCTTCATCCCTAGCTGAATTTTGATATATAACTTGACCAAATTTTGGGGTATTTGGGTTAAGAAGAATGCGCTGACTGAAAAGATGATTATTTTTTTTTCTTTGCTCAGTATTTATTGAACATTCACAATATCCTGGATGTTGTTGAAGACAACAACAGGAACTCACACTCAGACTAAGTGTACCTACTCATGCTCACCAGTGGGCTCATTCCCATCCCCATACCAGCCTTGTTTTGGTCTTGGGTAAGGGAGCATGTAAAGAGCTACTGGCTGCGAAGAATTTAGGTCAACCATCATCAATCTTATTGCTCTTTTTGCTATTACTATCAACAAACCTCTCTGGGCTTGAAGTTGCACCTGCTTCTCTCTGGATCCAGCTGTGATATCTTTCACCATCTCATCATTCTTTTGCTAGTCCTGAATCAGTTACTCAGATCCTTGTTGCCTGACCTCACTATCATATCTTCTGTGACTATGGCCCTGAAGCTATGCTCCATCATATTTTTGTACTAGAGTCTCTCAACTTGTACCCAGAGCCTCAAAGACTGGATGTTGACTTATGTGACACAGACCCAAGCCCTTGATGTTCCTCAGGCTGATCTTGTTCCTCTGATCATCTTGGACTCTGACCCCTTTCTGGTGGTGCTTTTGCAATTCAGTAGATTGCAACTCTTGGATTCCAGACTTAGCTCGTGTACTTAGAACTTGCTTCTCATTTGGGTGCTCCTGTCTCATCTTAAAATCTAGGACCTTGGACCCTGTCTGTTTATTGAGTGCCAAGACCTGCTTCCTCCCATCTGCATGGTGGCCCCTGGGAATTCATCTCTGAATCTCCCGTGTTTATCTAGAAGTCAAGCTCTTCCCAATCCCAAGGGCCTATACAACACTTGCTTTGTTTCTAATTTGTTCCCCTCTCATCATTATGCATTTCTTGTTTCTGATAGAAAGTAGAAACATAGGCAAGACATAATTACCTTTGAAAGCAGAGGTTTTTAATCTTTGTGTTACGGAAAACTTGATATTTTGTTGAAATTCTTCTCATAACAATGTTTTTGTCTATATTAATAATCAAAGAAAATATTAAATTTCAGTTAGAGGAAAGCAAAATAAAATTGTATTTTTTTTTCCTCAGCCAGTTTTATGAATTCCCAGAATCTATCTTCAAATCCCTTGGGGACCCATGGTTAAGAACTTCTGATATAAATCAATAAGCCAGATAAATACAGAGGAATCTTTTTTGTGTGTTTTGTCCTCATTTTTATTTTTGGTTTCATGTTTTGTGAATATGGATTGCAGTGAGTGAGAGAATGCAACTACTGCTCTCTATATCAGGAGGAGGAAGAACATGTTTCCTGGCTCTACTGGGACATCTGGGCTCAGTCTGATTTTTAGTAAAGGGCAAAACATTTCATGGAGCCTGAGATGCGGAAGAGTGTTTTAGGCATTGAAAAAAGATGTTTGGGAATCGGAGAAGGAACTAAAGAGAACTGAGAGAAAGATTGCTATGTTGGGACTATGGGAGTGCATTGCAAATTGAGAAAAGATGAGGGATGTCTGAGGTTTCTATTGGTACTCAGCTGGAAGCTTTGTGAGATCAGAGACTTCGTCTTCTTGGCCTTTGCAACTTCCTCAGAACATGCCTCAGTTCAGAGTAGTGCTTAATAAATGTTCTTTGAATAAATACCAAATGAATATGGAAAACAGAGGCCGAGAGGCAATTTTAGGAAAAAAGAATTTTTGAATAAATTCTTGACCTCTCAGTTCAGAGGTCAGATCTTCCGAGTGGAAAACTGGGCATTTCTCCAATAATCTAGATGAGTTTGTGCTGAATGTGGCCTTGGGTATGGCTTGGTCATAGAGGCAAGTACATGAGCTACAAATTGTGAAAGGAAACAAAGTAGCAACTACTAGTGAGGTCAGCCTTGGGCTCCCAAGTTAGCACTAGTCCTTCTCCTAACCTTGTCCTTCTCATGGTTAACTAGTTAATAGAGGAAGGAGATGGAGTGGAGAAGGAAGAGAGAGAGAGAAAGAGAGAATTTGGAACTGGGAAAAGCAGAATAGACTACAAACCCATAGCCAATCAATTGCCAGATTTTTCTGTGACAGCTATTTGTCAGACACTGCAACCATTCATATAGGAAGTCTTACAGTGGTATATAAATTATGTGATTCAAGCAAGTTCTTTTTTCCATATAAATTATATGCTATACATACATCTCATTGCTCTTTTATGGTGTTTTTCATTCTGTAATTTTCAAGAAAAGATATTAATCCAAGAAAATGTTCAAAATTCACAACTCTTGTAGTGGATATCCTGCCATCTAGGGGAGGGGTGGGGAGTTGGGGGGGGAAATTTGTAACAGAAAGCTATGTAAGGGTTAATTTTGAAGAATTACCCACATATATGTTTTGCAAATAAAATAAAATTTAAAATAAAATGAATGTTGAAAACTATCTTTACATGTATTTGGAAAAATAAAATATTACTGAGAAAAAAAATTCACAACTCTAAAGGAGTACTCTTCAATGACTGTTAGAGATATTAAATTGACTGTTGGTGTGAGAGTTAAACATTTCAAGAATCATTCAAGCCCACAGTGAAACAAGATTAATTATTCTAAAGTGTGAAGGAAAATGTGGCCAAAAACAAACAAAAACCACCAAGAATTAACAAACTATTGCTACGGGGCAATCTAATTTAACAAAACAGGCAAAGAACTTAAGTTGTAACTAATTTTTTCTATAGAAGCATTTCTCAAAGTGGGGTCCACATATCCCTTAGGGTCCTCAAGACACTTTCATTGAGTCCACAAAGTTGCTCTTTTCATAATAATACTAAGATATTTTACTAATATGATAATTAAAATAGATAGAATTCACATAAGCACTTGCAGTCCTTAGTAATTTTTTAAAATGTAAAGGGAGCCTGAGTTACTCTCTACTGCTCTAAAATACAGTGCAGCTTCTTGAAATTGGAAAAACAATGAAGAGATCGGTGGGGGAAAAAGAGATCAAGGGGAAAAAAGCTTGTCATGGGCAAAATAATACAAAGACTGGAGTACTAAAGCTTGGAAAAAGGTAATTTTTATGGACGAACCTCACTTTTTACATTTTTTTCCTGAGTCATCTAGGTGATACAGGGGATAACATGATGGACCTAGAGTCAGAAAAAACAAGGTCAAATCTACCTACAGATATTTACTACTGTGTGACCTTGAGCAAGCCCATTTAACCTTCATCTGCCTCAGTTTACTCATATGTAAAATAGGGATAATAGCATCTACCTCCCAGGTTATTTTAAACATAAAATGAAATAAAATTTCTAAAATGTTTTGCAAATCTTAAAGTGCTATATAAATATTAGCTTTTTTTTTTCTTTTTTTTTCCATTTAAGGCTAACCTAAAACCTTTGTTGGAAGAAGTTTGGGTAAAATCTGGCCATCTTCATCAGACTGAAAAGCATACCCCTAAATATATTTTGGAGACTTTTTTTATATTTGTAGTAGGCCTAAAAACCTAACTCTATTAAGGGGATGATGAAATATGATAAATACATTGATATACTATGAAGCAGAATTGTCTCATAATTATAGAAATTCCAACATGAAGATCAAATATTACAACTTAACGTTTCATTATATCATGAAAGGTTCAGAAAGTTATTCATGGAAGGGAGATAAACATGCTTCAATGATTTGGTAACTCATCTAATGTAAACTCCTTTGAAAAATTAGGGATTATAATCAAGGAGAAATGAGAAAATGTACTGTTCATCAAAAGTATGCTTAATATTCATTCTGAAATATGGTTCCCATAATGAAGAATTAGGAATATGTAGTACATATATAAAACACTGCAAAGTAACTGCCAAATTATATTTCAAAAGGGATTAAAACAAAAGGAAACATTTTAAAGTTTTTAATGATGTAAAAAGTTATAAATTGTAGTACAAGTCAATAAATGTAATTTTACTTTCTCCCAAATAATTTGTCATTACTATATATAATTTTATACTAGAAGCAACACATTTTAGTAGATATTGTACTTCTTGAGATGATTTCTCAAGCACTTTGTATCCCTTGAGGTAGAGAGAACAAACACTAAGAATAAGGAGAAACTTACTTTTGAATTATTCTTTTTTTTTATTAAAAGCTTTTTATTTACAAAACATATGAG
>JAJPUD010006977.1:4831-14906 GCA_023553655.1 Myrmecobius fasciatus
TACCTTTCCCCTAATCCTTCTATTATTTTATCCCTTTCCTTTTCTCCCCTCCCTCCTACCTTCCCACAAGTAGGGTCAGGCCTTTCTTTGAAGCCAAATGTGTCTGATATACTCTCTTAGACTCCAATCTAATGAGAGTAAGGTTTACACAATACTCATCACCCTCCCTTCTTTCCCTCAATTACATTAGATCTTCTATGTCTCTTTATGAGATTTTGCCTTATTTTACCTCCTTTATTTTTACTTTATTTTGCCTCCTTTCTCCCCTCCCCCCTTTTTCTTTTTCAGTATGGTATCCCTTCCACCTCTAATTTCTTTTCCATTATTATCAAAGAAAAATCAAATTATACTGCCATTCTTTAAAGGATACCTATAGTAGAAATATAGTTCTCAAGAGTCTTCCTTTTTACCTTTTTATGCTTCTCTTGAGTTCTCAGCTTGGAGGTCAAATTTTTTGTTCAGATCAGGTCTTTTCATTAGAAATAGGTGAAATTCTCCTGTATCATTGAATGACCATCTTCTTCCCTGGAAGATGATGCTCATTCTAGCTGGATAACTTATTCTTGGCTGTAATCCAAGTTCTTTTGCCTTTCGGAATATCTGGTTCCAGGCCCTTTGATCCTTCAATGTGGAAGATGACAGATCCTGTGTAATTCTAATGACAGTTCCTCGGTATTTGAACTGTTTCTTTCTAGCTGCTTGCAATATCTTTTCCTTGGTGCGATAGTCCTGAAATTTGGCCACGATATTCCTTGGGGTTTTAATTTTGGGGTCTCTTTCTGGAGGTGATCGGTGAATTCTTTCAATGCCAATTTTGCCTTCTGATTCTAAAACATCAGGGCAATTCTCTTTCATGATTTCCTGGAAGATAGCATCCAGGTTCTTTTTTTCATCGTGGCTTTCAGGGAGTCCGATAATCCTTAAATTGTCTCTCCTGGATCTGTTTTCCAAGTCAGTTGTTTTTCCTAGGAGATATTTCATATTTTCTTCTATTTTTTCATTTTTTTGTTTTTGTTTAACTGATTCTTGAAGTCTTATTGAGTCATTTACTTCTATTTGTTCAATTTTAATTTTTAAAGTATTATTTCCTTCAGTTATCTTTTTTAGCTCCTTTTGTAGCTGGCCAATTGAGTTTCTTGATTCAATGCATTCTTTTTCCATTTTGCCAGATTTATTTTTCAGTGAATTGTTGTCTTTTTCCAATTCACCAATTTTGTTTTTCAGTGAATTGTTGTCTTTTTCCAATTCACCAATTTTGTTTTCCAGTTCACCATTTTTATTTTCCAGTGAATTGGTGATTTTTTCCAATTCACCAATTTTGTTTTTCAGTGAACTGTTTTCTTTTTCCAATTCACCAGTCCTATTTTCCAGTTTTTGATATTTCTGTTGCCCTGCTCTCAATTTATTTCCCCATTCTTCTTCTAGCTCTCTTTTGAGATTCTTAATGCAATCATCCAGGTAAGCCTTCTGAAAGGGAGACCAACTTAAATCTGCCTTTGTGGCTTCATCTGGGATTTTTTTCATAATGTCAGGATCTGGGGACTGTTCTATTTTTTCTGCGTAAAAGCTTTCTATGGTGAGAGCTCTCTTCTGCTTCTTGCTCATGATTTAAAGTTGGGATATTGGTCAAAACCAGAGAAAACTGCAAGGATTTGTATTTGCCCTGGGGCAGTTTGCCGAGTTGACTTCCGGTCTGAGGCTTGTGGGGCTAGACCACGTTTTCAGTTTCTCTCGATCTACCCTTTACCAAAGGCAGATCTGTCAAAGCACCTGCCTGCAAGCAGAGCAAAGTGGCCCAGGCGTCTCCCAGGGGCTTCCTGGGTGCCTTAAATCCGCCCCTCTATCGCAGCCCTGACTTCTGCCCCGGCTGGATTCTGATCGGCACCAGCAGCCGATTTCCCCTGAGGCTAACCTTCTCCGGAGTTCTTTCCAGGTAGATTTTTGATAGAAGTGCGTTGTAGTCCAAATGTTTGGTGGAGCCTTCACTCACAAACCAGTTCGAAGACTCACTTTGTCTGGGTTTGAGGGAAGGTCCCAAAGGAGTTCACAGAGAAAGCTGTCTGCAGTTCGCCATCTTGGCTCCGCCCCCCCCTTTATCTGATTATTGATAACATTTTCCTTTGTATTTGTCTTAGATTACTGTGTTGTTGAGAAGAGCTGAGTCATTCATAGCTAATCATTACACAATGTTAATGATATGCTATACACAGCTTCTTTGGTCCTGTTCATTTCACTTTGTATCAGTTTATATGTCTTTCCAGGTATTTCTTAAATGTGCATGTTCATTATTTCTTATCATACAATAGTATGATAATGAACATTTAAATACTTATCTTCTGTCTTTCCATTACTTTTGCTTCTCCTGCATGAAAACTTCATCTTCATACTAAGAACCAAAAATTCTGTTTGGCATTTGAAACCATTTACAATTTAGTTCATTCTTACTTTTCTGGTCTTCTTATGCTTTATTCATCTACATAGGGTCTACAATCCAGAAATGTTGTTCTTTATTCTGTTCCTTGAACACAATATGCCATCTCTCAATTCTAACTTGATGCCCGTTAGTGGCTGTACTCCATTTCTGGAATACTCTTCTTTCTGAACCTCTGAATCCTGTCTTCTAAGAATCAGGTCAAAATTCACCTTGTTCAGGAGGTTTTTCTTTGTCTCTTCTTCCCTTCACTGTTACCCCAAAATGCTAGTGTCTTCCCTCATAGATTATATCACAGCTTCTTATTAAAATAAAATTTTATTTTCCCCCCATTCTCAGTTTCCCAATACGTGCAAAAACAATTTTAATATTCATTTTTATTTACTCCCAATTACATGTAAAAGCAATTTTAACATTTGTTTTTAATAACTTTGAGTTCTAAGTTCTCTTCCTTCCTCTCTCTACCCTCCTCATTGAGAAGACAATTTAATATAGGTTATACATGTGTAATCATGCAAAACATATTTCCATATTATTGTATTGTGAAAGAACACAGTCCAAAAAAAGCCTTCAAGAAAAATAATGAAAGTAAAAGAAATATGCTTTCATATATAGTCAGATACCATAAATTCTTTCTCAAGGTATGGAAGTCCTTCAGAGCTGTTTTTTTTTAAACTGAGAATAGCTGAGTCATTCACAATTGATCATCTCACAATATTTCTGTTACTTTGTACATAGTACATTTCACTTTGTTTCAGCTCAGATAAGTCTTTCCAGGTTTTTCTGAAAGCATCCTGCTCATCATTTGTTCTTCATCAAAAATATTCTACTTCATTCTACTTTATTCATAGTATTTTGTCACAATCACACACAATAATTTGTTCAGTCATTCCTCAATTGATGATCATCCCCCTCAACTTCCAATTCTTTGCCACCAAAAAGAATTGCTATAAATATTGTACATATAGATCCCTCACCTTTTAAAAAAACTCTTTTGGGATACAAACCTGGCAGTGGTGTTGCTAGGTCAAAGAATATGGATGGTTATTATAGTCTTTTGGGCATAACTCCAAATTGCTCTATAAAATGATTGAATCAATTAGCAACAGTTGTAACCAATCAGTTCTCCACCAAGAGTGCATTAATGTCTAATTTTCCTCACATCCCCTCCAAGACTTGTGTTTTTTCCTTTTTTGTCCTATTAGCCAATCTAATATGTATGAGCTAGTAGATCAGAATTGTTTTCATTTTTTTTATCCAATCAATAGTGATTTAGAGCATTTTTCATACAACTATACATAGCTTTGATTATTTCATCTGAAAACTGTTCCTATCTTTTGATCATTTATCAATTAGGAAATGGCTCTGATTTTTATAAATTTGGTTAATGGTGCATTTCTATGTCTGAGAAATGAAATCTTTATAGGAAGAACTTAAAAAAAAACTGTTTGTTTTGACTGCTAACTGTATTGCCCTCCATCCTATCTTCCCCCTCTCCTGTTAATTCTATTTTCTTTCTCCTTTCATCCTGTACTCCTAAAAAAACTTCTCCCCTCTTACTTTGCTTTAGATTTCTATACCTAATTGAGTGTGTATGTTGTTCCCTCTTTGAGCCAATTCTGATAAGAATAAGATTCACACTTCCCCTCATCTCCCTCATTTCCCTCTTTCCTATTTCCCCCTCCAGTTTAACAGTTTTTTCTTATCTTTTATGTGACATCATCTATCCAATTCTACATCTCCCTTTCCCTTTCCCCCAGTGCATTCTTCCCTTTCATCCCTTAAATTTATTTTTTAGATCTCTTTATAGTCAGCATTTGCCTTCAGTTTACACACACCCATACCCACACATACACACCCACCCACACATACACACAGACATACATACACACATATGTATTCCTTATAGTTGCCTAATAATGAGAAAGTTTTTTTTTAATAAGAGTTGTCATGCCAGGTAGTATTGTAAACTATTTAATCTTTTAAGTCTTTTATGATTTTCCCTTCCCCTTTATCTTTTTATATTTTTTGAGTCTTATATTTGAAAGTCAATTTATCAGTTCTAGTCTTTTCATCTAGAATGAATGAAAGTACTTTATTTCAATGAATTTTCATATTTTCCCCTGAAGGATTATACTTAGTTTTGCTGGGTAGAAGATTCTTGGCTGTAATCTTAGTTCCTTTGCCCTCTGGAATATCATATGCCAAATCCTCTTATCTTTTAATGTAGAAATGACTAAATCTTGTGTTATCCTAACTATGGCTCCATAATAAAGTTTTCTTTCTGACTGCTTACAATATTTTCTCCATGACCTGGGAGCTTTGGAATTTGGTCTATAATATTTCTGAGAATTTTTTTAACTTGGAATCTTTTTCAAGAGGTAACCTACGGATCTTTCAATTTCTATTTTACCTCCTTGTTTCAGAATATCAGGGCAGTTTTCTTTGATAATTTCTTGAAAGATGGTGTTTAAGCTCTTTTTTTGATCACAGCTTTCAGGTAGTCTGATAATTTTTAAATTATCTTCCTAAATTCATTCTAGGTCAGCTATTTATCCAAGGGGATATTTCTTCTATTTTTTCTTCTTTTTTGTTTTCTACTGTCTTCTTTTTTTTTCCCATTCTTTCGGTTTTGTTTCATTGTTTCTTGATTTCTCGTGAAGTTATTAGCTTTTATTTGCTCAATTATAATTTTTAAGAATTATTTTCTTCAGTGAGATTTTGTAGCTACTTTTCCACTTGTCCAATTCTATCATTAAAGGAGTAATTTTCTTCAGTGGATAGTTTTTCTTCCATTTGTCTAATTCTACTTTTTAAAGGAGATTTTTTTTCTTCAGTGAATTTTTATGCCTCTCTTGCCATTTGACCAATTTTCTTTTCTTTTCTTTTCTTTTTTTTTTTTGCTGAGGCAATTGGGGTTAAGTGACTTGCCCAGGGTCACACAGCTGTTACATGTCTGAGACCAGATTTGAACTCAGGTCCTCCTGACTTCAGGGCTGGTGCTCTATCCACTGCGCCACCTAGCTGCCCCCCAATTTTCTTTTTTAAGGAATTTTCTCCTCAATGACCTTTTGTGCATCCCTTATTATTTGGCCCAATCTGTTTTGTTTTGTTTTTTTTACAGTGTTATTTTCTTCAGTACTTTTTTTGTGGCTCCTTTACCAAGCTATTGACTTGTTTTTCGTGATTTTCTTGTATCATAAACATTTCTTTTCCCATTTTTCTTCTACCTCTCTTACTTTATTTTCTTTTAAAAATTGATTAATTAAATTTAATACACATTGCTTTATGACTCATATTGGGAGAGAAAAATCAGAACAAAAGGGAAAAACCATGGGAGAGGGAAAAAAAACAGAAAAAAGAAGCGAACATTACATGCATTGATTTATATCCAATCTCTATAGTTCTTTTTCTGGATGCAAATGTCATTTTCTATCTATTGGGAGTAGATCTATTGTCTATTGGGATTGTCTTGGATCACTGAACCACTGAGAAGAACCAAGTCTTTCATAGTTGATCATTGTATGTTTTTGCTGTTATTGTGTACAATGTATTCCTGGTTCTGCTTTTTCATCAGCATCAGTTCGTGTAAATCTTTCCAGGGCTTTCTAAAGTCAGCTTGTCCATAATTTTTTTATAAAACAATAACATTCCACTACTTTTATATACCACAACTTATTCAGCCTTTTCCCAATTGATGGGCATCTACTTACTTTGTAATTCTTTGCTACCACAAAAAGAGCTGCTACAAACATTTTTACACATCCTTTTGCACCTTCTTTATGATTTCCTTAGGATACAGACCCAATAGTGGTACTGCTGGGTCAAAGAGTATACACAATTTTATAGTCCTTTGGACATAGTTCCAAATTGCTCGCCAGAGTGGTTGGATCCTTTCACAACTCCACCAATAATATATTAGTAACCCAGCTTTCCCACATTCCCCCAACATTTATCATTATCTTTTCCTGTCACTTTAGTCAATTTGATAGGTGCAAGTTGACACCTCAGAGTTGTTTTAATTTGAATTTCTCTAATCAATAATCATTTTTTCATATTATTATAGTTTTAATTTAATCATCTGAAAATTGTCTATTGATATCCTTTGACCATTCATTAATTGGGAAATAACTTGTATTCTTATATGTTTGATGCAGTTCTTCATATATTTTAGAATGAGTGCTTTAGCAGAAAAATTGACCGTAATTTTTTTTCCCAGTTTTGTACTTCCTTTTTAATCTTGTTTCTATTGATTTTGTTTGAGCAAACCTTTTTTAATTGAATGCGAAGTTGTCCATTTTGCCTTTCATAATGTTCTCTAGTTCTTTGTTGGTCATAAATTCCTCCCTTTCCCAAAGATCTGATAGGTAAATTATCCCTTGCTTTCCTAATTTGCTTATGGTATTACCCTTTATTCCCAAATCATATACTCATTTTTACCTTACTTTGGTATGGGATGTAAGATGTAGATCTATGCCGAGTTTCTGACATATTATTTTCTAGTTTTCTCAACAATTTCTGTGAAATAGTGAGTTCTTATCCAAGAATCTGGAGTTTGGGGGGTTATCAAAGACTAGATTACTATAGGCATTGATTATTGTGTCATGTACATATAACCTATTCCAATGATTCATCACTATTTCTTAAGAAATGTTTTTGATGACTGTTACTTTATTCTCTTACTTTCATTTCAAAATCCTAAAACCAAATGATATTTTTGTTCGGGGCTTTGGATATAGTTTTCTTTTTTACTTTATTAGCTTCTTTTGAAATCATATCCTTTTCATCATAGTAACTTTCTATGGTCAGAATTTTTTTTCTGACATTTGCTCATTTTCCCAATCTATTTCTTGACTTTTGTCTCTTTGCTAAAATGTGGCTCTGTGTCCATGGTGGAGGGTAAATTGTCTGAATGTTTAGGTGCTTTTTTTCAGTGGTTTTTAGTGATACTTTTGGGGACCTGTAAGTTTTCAGTTCTTCCAAAGGTGGTATGATTTAAGGAGAGATGTATTTCCTGTTATCTTGATTTATGTTCTGGTCTGTGATTGATCACAAGCACTCTTTTCTGTCCTGGAACTCCTTTACTAAGAACTTATTCCATGATTGGCCAGTGCTGGTTATCCAGGGCAGGGGAAGCTATGTGACAAGACTCCCTGCTCCATTGTGACCTTAAGCTCTGGTGTGCTAGTGCTTTTCCTCACACTGGGAGTGCACTCAAGGCTATAACTCAGATTTTAGTATGGGCAAAACAACAAAGTCTTGTATTAGTACTAGCAAAAAAGACCATGGTAAACTCTTCCTGACCAGTTTTCTGACTTCCTTACAATTTGTGGGCTCTAAGTTCTTAAAGCAGCTATTAACACTGCTGATTCACTGACTCACAAGATCTACTCCTGGTTTGCTGGGGCTATGCTGGGACAGCCTAAACTGAACCATGCTCCATTCTTACATAGGTGTGACAGACCTTTCCTGCTGAGCTTCTAAGTTGTCTTTGGTTGGAAAATTATTTTGCTCCTTCCTTTTGTGGTTCTGTTCCTCCAGAAATTTTATGGCATTATTTCAAGGTATCCAGAGGTATTCAGAAGGAAATTTCAAGGTAGTCACTATAATATTTCTACCATCTTGGCTCCCCTTCACTAGCATTCATTAAAATTATTTTTGAATTTCAAATTTTCTCCTTCCATTATAAATTCCATTCTTATTCACTCCCCTACTATATTCAGTAAAATACCAAACAAACAGATATATTTTTATAAAATCTTAAAAACTGGTTCTCTAAGAAAAATGTACATGTGACATATTTTTTACATTTAATCTGCATTACTAACATTTCCTTCATCACTTTCTTAAGTTTACATGCTTAATGAAACAATAAATCAGTTTTGATTATTAACCTTTACTGATTTCTGAGGAGTAAATGCCTACACTGATAATTTAACAGTTGATTCTAACCAGTTCCAGCTCATCTCTATCTGTTCCAAACTTTCCTTTTTGTCCTCATTCTCTCTAATGCATTTCTTTCTATCCCCTTTAAGCATATAAACTTGTCTCCTATTTTTTTAATCAAGAAAGTTAATTGCTCAAAATCATTTTATTTTGCCACTTAAACATTATCACATAATCCTATTCTGAATGGCAAATGTTAATCAAAACAAAGCAAAAATAAAAATTTATAAGCTTAATTACTCAGATGGGAGAAATGCTTTTCTTATAGACTTTTCACAAATGTCATATTTTCTCTTTGAAAAGGAGTAAAAAAAGGCAAAATAGCTAAAACAAAGTCATAAAAATGAACTTTACAGAACTGTCAACAATATAAAGACAACAAAGAATAGCCAGTTTCATTATAGCATCTCCCAGAGATAGCTTTTCCCATCTTTCCTCAAAGCCTTCATTCCTCCTACTGTCCTGTCCAGAAACAAAACAACATGTTCAGAAACAGTTAAATATAGTATAGCTAGTGAAACAAACATCTAGACCAGAATTGGATACTGCTTCCTCCCTGTATCCCTGATTTTCTTCCACAAGTTTTATTCCTTAAACTTAGGTTGTATGAGATAAATAGGAAAGAGGGACAATCATCTAGATGCTGGGGAAAAATACATCAAACTACACTCATATTATTGTTATTGAATCTTCCCTCCCACCCCCACATGCCATGAATATCATCCTTAGGCTTTAGACACCATGGAAGTTGCTTCTTACAACCCCAATGGAAGAGGGGAAGAGAACAATATGAACTCTCACCCCCTTTGCTAGGAGGAACTCAGGCTCTGATAAACTCAGGAAGAACAAAAAAGCCAAACAAATTCTGGAAGCATTGCTTCTGGGAGTCCCAGGGGTGGAGGACAGGTCTGCTTGAACACATAGCCACCATTCTGATCCAGGCAGCAAGCGCCCAGTAAGGCTGCTCATCAGTTTTTCACAAAACAATAGCACCTTTCCCAATACACCCCCACATTTTGCCTGAGTTCCAAGAAAAAGCCTGATACTACAGCAGCACTTATAGCAAATCATTTTAAAGTCTGTAAATAAAAGGAAACATAGAGCCAAAATGAATTGTCTAGAGTTGTCTCAGAACCCTAAACCCATGTGAAGAACAGGGAATAGCAGTACAACAGAGCCTCAGGATTTAGTACAGGTAGGCTTGGTACCCAGCAGAGCTTGTTTATATACCTCATTTGCTGCAGCTGCCATAGGAGTTGGGTGGTTGACAGAACCATATAGTGCAGCAGTTAATTTGAGGTCCTTCTAGATATACCTTAGGTAGATTTCAGGTTTAAAGTTCTCCTGTAGCATATTTTGACACTTCTGATCCAGGAAGATGTTAGCCATTTATTCACGATTGAGAATGCCAAGCAATGTCTGTTGAAACTGTCCTGTCACTTGGTCCAAAGCCAGTCCTTCAGCCATGGTAGCCATGAAGCTCCCCTGGACTATACTCACAATCAGTATCATTTTGGTTGCATTCTCAACTTCACCCAGAAAGAAGGAGATCTTCCCCATTACCTGAAAGTAACTGCTGCAGTCTTCATACAAGCTCCAGGCTCCAGCTGCTAAGATCACCAGCACCCAATTCTTTGACAGTTGCTGATTACCTGAGATAGTGTTTCTAGAAATTTGCCAATGGGAACAATCATCAGA